>MU280881.1:0-101409 GCA_022385605.1 Xylariaceae sp. FL0594
TTTTTACACCTTTAACGCTTTCCGGCTTTAACCTTGCCCCATTACCGTGGTAACGTCTCTTTTTGTATTCACCCCAAACTTTTTTGCCCCCGGCCCCCCCCCCCCCCCCCCCCCCCCCCATATTCTCCAGAAAACCTCACTCTGGGGTTGGGCTGTGAGCTAGCAGTGTAGTCCAATTACAAGGAAATTGCGGCGATTCAGACGTCGACTTACACCGTCGCGGTCGCCTATCTAGTCAGCGGTTTGCGCACTCCCATTTGCTGGCCGATGGCACTTCGCTGGACTAATTGTTCCAAGTACTTTGTAGTACAATAACATGATAGTACCAAAGAGCTGGGCGGTCCCCGCAACTACGTGAGGGCCGCTCGACCCCTGTCGGTCTCCCGCATTCTATTTACCCGCCTTCCTTGTCTAAGGGACAATTCCCGGTGGCCTCGACGGCACAGGCCAATCTGATTCGCCATGTGAGAAGAGTCGTATGGAGTCACGCTCCGTGTCATGGCCCTGGGCTACTGCACTCCGCTCGACCGGACTGGCAGATTCTAGATCAAGGGGCGTGCGAGGTAGCGTGAACGTGACGCCTTTTCTCGATAGTCCTTGATAAGTTGATACAGCATAGAGGGGAGTGGGAAGGTTGGAGAAAGCTTTATTACATGCCGACCTCCACGTGGTAACGGTGACCATTTTTCCCTCTTGGCCATCCTTTTCTTCTCTCAGTCTCGGCAGTGCTACCTCTGTGTTTCGTTGGGCATAGTCCTGGCACATAAGCTTTTTAATCTTGATTCTTTGCATTCGAGGTTTCGTTTATACAGCCGGGCCGGATCAGGGTAGTGTAAAGAGGTAGCAGTCACTGAGATAAGTCTTCGGTCACGTCACAATGGGAGGAGCGGTCGATAGCGCCGCCGGCTACGATGCGGCATTGCAGCTTCGCAAGGGCATGATGGGCGCTTCGGGCCCTGCAGCTCTGGTAAAGAACTTCAAGGTCTTTCGGATTGCCCTCTTCGCCTGTATAGGCGGTGTCTTGTACGGCTACAACCAGGGCATGTTCTCCGGGCTCCTGGCCATGCCGGCTTTCCAATCCCGTCAGTATCCTCCAGCCAGTTGTTATCGAATCCAGGAGAGGCTTGCTTACTGACAACCCTTATAGACATGGGAGAATACGACCCCATCGATCCTAACGCCGACCAATCGAAGAAGGGCTGGTTGACGGCTATCCTCGAGCTCGGTGCCTGGATCGGAACGTTGCTGTCCGGCTTCATCGCCGAGACCATCTCGCGCAAGTACGGAGTGCTCGTCGCCGTCACGGTCTTCGCGGTCGGAGTGGTGATCCAGGCGACTGCCCAGTTCGGAGGTCCCAGCGTGATCCTAGGTGGCCGGTTCATCACCGGTATGGGCGTCGGTTCGCTCGCCACCATCGTGCCCATCTACAACTCCGAGGTGGCGCCGCCAGAGGTCCGAGGTGCCCTTGTCGCTCTGCAACAGCTCGCCATCACCTTCGGTATCCTGATCAGCTTCTGGATCGATTACGGAACGAACTACATCGGAGGCACGGAGCTTGGGAAGCAGAAGGATGCCGCCTGGATTGTGCCCATCTGCCTACAGCTGTTCCCTGCTGCTATCCTTTTCGTTGGCATGATCTTCAGTATGTCCTTACGAACATCCCCTAACTCTTTCTCGAGCTAATATGAAAACCTTCAGTGCCCTTCTCCCCTCGTTGGCTTGTTCACCACGGG
Source organism: Xylariaceae sp. FL0594 (assembly GCA_022385605.1). Taxonomy (NCBI): domain Eukaryota; kingdom Fungi; phylum Ascomycota; class Sordariomycetes; order Xylariales; family Xylariaceae; species Xylariaceae sp. FL0594. The sequence continues at coordinate 1,734 of MU280881.1, forward strand.
CGTGAAGCTGAGGCGCGAACCATCTTGGCCAGCCTCCGAGAACTCCCTGCCGACCACGAGCTTGTCGAGCTCGAGTTCCTCGAGATCAAGGCCCAGTCCCAGTTCGAGAAGCGTACCGGTAAGCACTCTCTCAATGATAACCAAGAACGGGACCTGTGCTGACATACATCAAGTTGCCGAGCATTTCCCCCACCTCAAGGAACCGACCGCCTGGAACACATTCAAGCTGCAGTTCGTCGCCATCAAGTCGCTCTTCCAGACCCGCGCCATGTTCAAGCGTGTCATCGTCGCCACAGTCACCATGTTCTTCCAGCAGTGGACTGGTATCAATGCTGTGCTGTATTACGTAAGTGATGCTTGAGCCTCCCTGTCAGCAACTTATCACAAGGCTAACATAGCATACACAGGCTCCTAGCATCTTCCTCTCTCTCGGCCTAGGCAGCAACACGACCAGTCTGCTGGCCACGGGCGTTGTGGGCATTGCCATGTTCCTCGCCACCATCCCCGCCGTTCTATGGATCGACCGCGTGGGCCGTAAGCCCGTCCTCACCGTCGGCGCTGTGGGCATGGCCTCGTGCCACTTCATCATCGCCGTCATCGTGGCCAAGAACGCGAACCAGTGGGCGACGCAGGCGGCCGCGGGCTGGGCTGCCGTGGTCTTCGTCTGGCTCTTCACCATCCACTTCGGCTACTCCTGGGGCCCGGCCTCGTGGATCCTCATCGCCGAGATTTGGCCCCTGAGCTCCCGCTCGTACGGCGTCTCGCTCGGTGCTTCTAGCAACTGGATGAACAACTTTAGTGAGTCTTTTTCCTGCCGTTGCTTGTAAATATTAACGGTTGACTGACTTGTGGGGTTACAGTTGTCGGCCAAGTCACGCCTATCTTGCTGAGCAGGATCGGATACGGCACTTATATCCTCTTTGGTCTGCTGACTACCCTCGGTGCTGGGTTCATTTGGTTCTTTGTAAGTTTCCACCCTATCCACCCCCTTACTAGTCTTAAACTCTTATATTCTGACACAATCAATCACAGGTCCCCGAGACGAAGAGACTGACACTGGAAGAAATGGTACGTTCTCTTTTGCTAAGTCCTTTTTTAGAAAGATCTTCACACGCTAACAACTAACAAACAGGACATCATCTTCGGCTCCGAAGGCACGGCACAGGCCGACTTTGAGCGCATGGCCGAGATCAACCGCGAGATCGGCCTGACCTCTATGCTCCAGACCCTCGGCAATGGCAGCGGCAGTGGCGAGATCCACGCTCATGATGTGTTTATTGATGAGAAGAGGGCGAAGGATGATATGTAGATGTTGCTGATATGTTAATGGTTGGAGGTGGTAACAGATAGGGATGCAAACCAAGTGCTTTATCTCTACCTTTTAAGGCATATTTCTAATTTATTTCTCTTTTCCTTGTGTAAAAGGGGTTTGTTTACCTGCGACACTGCTCCTATATAAGTAAGTAGTAGGATTAAGTGACAATTCTTTCCTCTATCTTTAGCCTTCATTCTAACCTCGCTTGTAAGTTGTACCACTTACCTGCACTCCGAGTCCCTTGGTAGCCTTCTCTATATTACAAGACATGGTCGTCCTAGTTGACCATACCGAAGCGCTTTACTCTTCTACCTCACGCAAAAATCAAATCCTTTTGTTATATGAAGCATCGGACCTTCACCCTTGACTCTCTTCTTCACCAAGAATCATAGGTAAGGAGACCCCGGTGAATCAAATCATTATAGAACAGGAAAGGAAGGGGAAGGGGAAGGGGGAATGTGATTATAGAAAGAGAAAAGGAAGAAGAATATACAAGCTACCTAATTCTACAGCCGACACGATTCATTGGTTACTTACTTACTTCCTTGTTTATGTATACTGATATATCTTCCAGCTGGCCGTATATCTATCTAAGGTTAATTTAAGCTGCCCGAGGTTAAGGTTAGGTAAGTTAGTAGTAGTATCGTGATCGTTTTCTACTTTTTTTCTCTTTTAGCTATCAACCTCCTACTATGTATGTATGTACCATGACCGTTGCTCAACAACTAGCCAGGCTGTCTGAATTAAAGAGCTAAGACATTAAGACGTGATGTGAGCCCCTAAAAGATAAGCCAAAAAACATGAGTCTAACCTATATATTCCAGCTTAGGCAAAGGAGATAAATACCTAAGCCACGGAAGTGAGACAGACAGACAGACAACTCTCTAAGCAACAAAAGCCTCACCAAGCAGTCTTCCTCCATCTATACCTAAGCAACATAGAACCACGAGATAGCTTAGGTAGCTCGCTACATAAGTACATTTCCCGAAAACAAACACAACCCTTTGTCCCGTCCCTCCAGGTAAAACAAGCCACAAAACGCAGATGTACTCACCTGCTTGCATTGCATTGCACAAATCAACCTACCTACCGGATTCAAAAGTTAGTACCTGGTTTTATAGGTTAACCCAGTCTTCCTTCCGTTTTTAGCCATTTATGTTCTTTTTTGTCTTTTACGAAAACAAGAAGAGGATGTTTATTCCAGACTTGAGATTGAGTTGATAGCAGCTAAGGTAAGGTAGGGTAGGTAAGCTGCCCCCTTTGTCTCTAATACGTATCTCCCTATCTCACCTCACTTCTTTGTCCCTTCCTTTCCCCTCCCTCCCTTCTTTCTTTCTTTCCTTCCTCATTTTATTCTTTTTACAGTAGAGTCAATCATCTGCAAAGAAAATATCTCCTCGTAGTTCAACGGACCAGAGCAAAGAGCGGCTACTTACCCCTACCCTCTTTTTTTCAACTTCCAAGGGGCCAGTCAGTCTACACGGAGGATTAGTTATAGTGCAACACACCTCACGAAGGAGAAGCTAAGGGTAAAAGACACGTTATAAACGCTTTCGGCAGGGGGGAAAATGACGGCAGCAGCAGAGTTCGAGGTCGAGAACTCGTTAACTCTCCTCAACAGCCCAAGTGACGACGACGAACCCAAATCCCCAATGACGCCCTCCATAGAGTTTGAAGTTGCCGATAAAGTCGAGGATCTGCACTTGCGTGGTGGTGCTGGCGCCGTCAAAGCCATCTCACCCGAAGGCTACGACATGGACATCGACTGGGCAAAGGAAGATGAAAGAGAAGCCATCGACACCGCCGCCAGGGCGGACGCCGCCCTGAACTCTTTATTCCTGGAATCGGGCAACACCCTCGGGCACGCGGCCCGCGACCGGATCCTGCGGGAACGTTACTTCAAGATGCCCGCGAGCATCTTCACGAGCCCGCTGAAGCCCGTGATGCCGCTGTACGGCCCGCCTCTCGAGTCCATCATCCGGACCGGGCCGGGTGTCCCGGGCGTCTCCATCGCCATGATGACGCCAACCGAGATGCTCCGGCTGCAGCGCGAGGTGCACGCGCTGCGCTCGCAGCTGCTCGACAAGACGCGCGACTGCCCGTACCTGGACTGCGACAAGTACTTCGCCTATGCCGACGGAGACCGGTTCGATCGCCATCTGCGGGAGGACCACACCACCCTGCGCTGTTTTCTGTGCCCCAAGGAGGCGAACCTGCTGCGTTTCTACGACTTTGAGCAGATCAAGAGGCATTTCGCTAGGGAGCACCTTGATGATATACTCGAGACGTACGGACGCGTCCCCGCCGCCGTGAAGCAAGAGGAGGAGAGCCTGCGCAAAGATCCGGACCGGCAGCGGATCGGCCTACGGATGCGTGACAAGGAACTCGAAAACGCCAAAAGGGAATTCGAAGCGGAAAAAGCACGATACAACAAAGACGCGAACGACCAGCAATATCGCATGTGGAAAGCCGTTCTGACCAGAAAGGGCGATGATGACATGCTGCAGTTCCTCGCCCAGGCATTTCCAAAGACCGAAGAAGCGTTCGACGCGGTCAAGTGGCAGGAGAAGGTCCTCCAGCAGTTCCCGGACTATTCCGAGCGTGCTAAGCGGCGGGAGGAGATAATCAAAGAGGAAGGAGCCAGCGTCGATGAAGAAGACTACGACGACGAGGAAGATGAGGATGGGGATGAAGATAGCTACATGCCTCCCCCTGCTGGCCCAGGCACTGGTAGTGGTAGCGACATCAAACCCGGAGCCTCTACCAACACGAAGTCCCCAAAACGCAAGCGCCAGCAGACCCAGCGCCAGCGGCCGGAAGACAAAGGCACGTTGAGTAGCCGTCCGAACCCGGACCCGAAAAACCAAGAGGAGGAGGTGTATGACGAGGAGGAGGATGATGATGATGAGGAAGACGACGACGACTACACGCCTCCCCCCGCTGGCCCAGGCACCACCAGCGGCAGCAAATTCTTAGCTACAACCACTTCCACCACCTCCTCCCCGTCGATCCCCAAACGCAAGCACCCGCGCAAGCGTGCACGCCCGTCAAACATCGACACGCTGTACAGCGGTCCGAAACAGAACAATAACGAGGAGGACGAGGTATACGAGTACTCTGAAAAAAGCGCCGTCCCCGACCCCTTGGAGGACCTGCTAGCTACCACCCCCACAGCCGCCGCCAACGACAACGACGGGGACTCTAAACCTCCTCTTCCTCCTCCTCCTCCTCCTCCAGATGCCAAGGAAAAGAGTGCGAAGAAGCCTGCGGCACAGACCCAGACTCCGGACGCGGCGCCCGTGAAGAAGAAGACGGCGACGACGAAGACGACAACGCGCACGGGACGCACGGTGAGGCCTACGAGAGCGGCGAGAGGGGAATGAAATGAAACGAAATGAAGAAGGGGCTTTGGTTTTTTTTTTTCATGGGACGCTCCTTACTACTACTAACTTCCACTTCTTAGGGCACCTGCCTGCCAGCCAGCAGGAAGAGCGGAAAGGCAGGAAGGAAACGAAAGAAGGAACGAAAATTTGTTTCGATCATGTATCCGCTCCACTTTGCTTGCTTTGATGCTTACCAGATACTCGCTTACATATACACAATCTCATACCTCTATGTACCTCTAAGGTTACCTGCCAACTGTCTGGTGATTTTCGTCAAACACATGTTGTATGTACTTTATCGTACTTGGTAAGGTCATACAGTCATGAAGAAGCACGGTTAGGTCTCATTTTCGCTGGCCGTGATCTTGCATCAAGTAACCTAGGCACTTCCACCTATCGGAAAGAAGGTAAGGTGTACCGGGAGGGAGTTGCTTACTACTAGTAGAACGACGCAATATCGAATATTAGGAAGAAATCAAGAACTGGTATCAATGTCGTCGGAAGCATAAGCATAAAACCTCTGATTAAAACACCTGACCCCGCCAAGTAGATAGTATGATCAATAATCAACTTTTAATCCTCGCATCTGGCTTCCCATCCGATTGTTGGCCACTGACAAAGGGCGTGCCCATAGGCTGACATCTAAGAATTACAACAAAAAGCGTGGTAGGTAATCACTATTAATAAGCATATGATGGATCAACCTAACCTTAGTGCGGAGGACACCGCCTAGCCAGGACGCGGACGTTGTCTATCAGCCCATCGACAAGGTCCGCGTATCTGTTCGGTTCGCGGTTCATGAGCAGCATGCCGTGCCGATACAGCACGTCTCCCTGGAGCTCGATTTCCAGCTCGTGCTCTTTGCTCGCTGGTCCCGGCTGACCCTGCGGTCCTATAGTCGCCTGCGTGACCTGGGTCAGGTCGATCTGGTAGAACCCGTGCTTGTAGCTTAGCCTGTCCTTGCTGCGGTCTGGCTGTCTGTCTTTGTTGGGTATCTGGTTCTGCTCGATTTCCTGAGGCGGACCGTCCCAGTTCCATTCGATGTTAACACTGATCCGACAGTCCAGAGGCAGATGGGCCATGTGGATATGAAGGTCGGCAACACGCGCCTTGACGATGCTGGCCAGGTGCTGGCCCGTCTTCTGGTCATATGATACTCGGGCCTTGAGAGGCGCGTTCGGATGGAGCAGGTGGGCAAATGACGGCGGCACTCGGTGTCTCAGCTGGTTTGGTAGCTCGAAGAAACGGTCCGTCTCGCGCCGGTGGGCGTACTTGATTGGGACTCGCGGGTTTCGTTGGGACGTGACTTGCTCATTCAGATAGCCGTTCAGAGCTCGATGTTGGGACTGTGCGAAGACGGGTATTCGGTTAGTATTTTTGCATTCTAAACATGCGGCCGCGCGGGCAGGTGTGTGCGCAACTAACCTCGCTCATGGAGCTCCGGAAGGCTATCCGACTCCCTTCACCTATTATGCATTCTCCTGCCTGCACCATCACATCGATGCGCTCGTTGGTGCTCCGGTCGATGATCATGCCGAGTTTTGCTTCGATCTCGAAACTGGCGCCGCGGGCACTCAGCTCGTCGAGTTTGGGGCCCTGCAACACGTTGAAAACAAAGAAGTCGGCGGCGCTGCGAGAGATGAGGTCGAGGGGTTTGGGGCCTTCAATCGACGGTTCCCAGGGAAACTCCTGCCCACCAAACGTGAGCGGCTCCTTCGCTGTGCCATGACTGGGTTGTTCGTCTCGGCCAGCCGTGGACAGCCGGGCCGTTTCGGGAGAGGTATGGCGGGAAGGGCGTTCGGCCTTGCCAGGCGGACCGGGTTCGTGATGCACGCCATTGGCGATGGATGCGGGATTAGATGGGCCAGCCGCGTGTTGTTGTTTGATGGAGAAATTGCGGCTGGCGGCAAGTGGATGCTTGCGACCCGACTGCACCCAGATAGGCGGAGAGTCGAGCTTGATGCGCTTCTTTGCCGGCGGCATGGTTGGTGTGGCGGAGAAGCGTTGCGGATGGGTGCCGTTATTACCGTTACCGTTACCGTTAGCTTTGTTGGGCGGTGGAGGCGGTGGCCGCTGGTTCTCCACCTCTTCCGGTCGCAAGTCTCGGTCGTCGATTTTTCTCTTGGCAGGGTGCACGTCACGTTGCGAGTCCATATTGGCGGCCACCGAGCCCGTGGGCGGTTGTTGTGGCGGCAAACGAGATTGCGCGTAGTAGTTTTGTTCTGCGGGCGCGGGTTGGCCTGTGCTGCTGGGCAAGCTGGGCACGCGCGTCTTTGGTGAGACACTGATGCTTCTTTCACGTTCGCCTTGGGATTGTTGGGACTGAGATCTCCTTTGTGACGCACTAGCCACGTCGTACGCACTGTGCCCGCCGCTCGGCATTCGGGTTATAGAAGCAGGTGGGGGAGGCGGAGGAGACGACTTCAGCATCTGCGGATAGGGCCCAGAAGCAGATGGCATGCGTTGCTGATAGGGACTCGGAGGTGGTTGATAGCTCATAGCAGGCGAATGTCGATGATGGGTTGTCGGCGGCGGACCTAGGGGATGATGAGCCGGCTGTGGTGACTGGTGTCTGAGATGTTGTTCGTTTGGTGCGGGCGCGTGGTGGCTTGCAATGGGACTGCCCTGGGCGTACGAGGGCAGGTAGGGAGCGTGTTGGCTCTGCGCCGATGTTGGCGTCGGTGTTGAGTGTATAGAAAGTGACCTCTGCTGTAGGTATTGGTGGCTCCCACCCGGAGTGCCGACCGGAGGAGTCTGTGGTATGGACTGTTGTTGTTGTTGTTGATGTTGGCTCTGTTGATAGGCAGCAGGCCCTTGCGGGGGAAGACTGTGCTGATTAGGGTAGCTTTCGCGAGGGTAATACGGCTGGCGCTGTCCGGGACTAGCGGGCGGTTGTTGTTGTGTAGGCGGGAATGGATAACCCGCGCTCCCGACGCTGGCAGATGACGTGGGCGTCTGGCGGAAAGGGGACTGCGCTGAGAAACTGGTGCCACCCGGGGACCGGATCTCTTGAGGTGCCAACGGCTGGAGAGGGGGAACGGATGGCCGACCGGCGTACGGACCGCCTGGCGAGAGATGATAGCCGGTGGGCGAGCCGTATGGTGCTGGCCCAGGACCGGCAGATGGTGGCTTTGGAATCTGAATGCCGGGCGGAGGGTATTCGAGTGGTGGGAATACGGGCGAGGGCGAGTGGTTAGGAGGATTCCGGCGCGGCGGTGGAGGTCCTGTCTGCCCAGGTGTACTAGGTGTGTTTGGAGCTAAGGATGAAGGAGTCGGTTGCAGAGGACGGCCGGGTTGTGTCGTGTTTGTCCGCCCGCCCCCGGCGCCGCCACCATCCGTGTTTAGCATCGCTTGCAAATCCATAGTATGCGTTGCGACGACAGTTCATAGAGTCTCGGTTCTGCGTACGCGCACAGGGGCCACACTCTGCTGCTGGCCTAGCGCTTTCTCTTAACGCGCCCAAGACCCCTCGGCAGCCTCTCTACGTCTCGATTCGAAGTCCGGAACACTGCAATCGGTTCCCCTACCACGTCAATATCCAGGTCGCAATTGGCAACTCGCACCGCGTTGAGCAGATACTCGCGCCTCTCGTCTCGTCTCGTCTCGTCTTGTCTCGGGCGATGTGATCCGTTCTGTGTCATCGACACTCTACAGCGCCGTACAGTTCATCGTCTATATTCAAGGAAACCCACGGTCGAAGGTGGAAAGCGATCTTCAGTCGTAACAAGTCTCCTCGGCGAGTTCGCCTGACACGTACACTTGGGCATACAGGGGGCGCGGGCGGCAAGAGCGAAGCGGGAAGCAGAATACAGGCAAGGACGAATACTGGAGATTGCTCTTCTCTGGCGGTTTGCAACAACAGAGGACAGAGGTAGATTTGGATACTTGGTGCCGTCAGGCAGGGTCGTACTGGGACCATCCAATCAAAGCCTTATCAAGAAAATTATAGGTGGAAAAAGTATCTGAGGCTGTACAGAATTGTAGTCTCTTGGCTACACAGAAATGATAGCAGCCTCAATCTCGAAAGCAGCTAAGGAAGCTGAAACACAGTCTGAATGTCTGAATTGTTTGAATACTTGATGATTAAGTAGACAGCCAGACACTTGTTCATGATCGCGCAACAAGAGCAGGTGTTCCAAGGTGGGAATACTTCGGCAAGAGCCAATGCGACAATAAGTGAAAAAGACACAAGGCGTTGTTGCTGTTGTTGCGATTATTGTCCCTAACTTCCTTGCAAGGTAGCCTGAAGGCACTTGAGGAGGTGCCTAAAGGGACACCTAGCCCATCTAGTGCGCAAAGCACCTGTGAGTACCGGTAGGTGTCGTCACTCTTAACCTAGGAAGTCCGCTTCAGTGAGTTCTGTGGTGCCCAGGCCAAATCTCAAGCAGAATCTGTAAGCAATGGTATTAGAACCAGTCTGATGATGGATATTCTCAAATATTTCATTCTCTTTCTTGTTGTGTTGAGCATCTGCTCACGACTTTGTTGCAGGTCAACTGACAGTTCCAGCTTGTTACAAGTCTCCAATTTTTGATGGTTCAATGGTTTGAAGGCCAACTGTATTAGTAATTACTTACCTTATTCGGATAAGCGCTATTTCTCTGATGAGGCAGCTCCTGCCTGACGTGGACACTACTTGAGGGCAACTACCTGCCAACCTACTGTGTACCTTCTACAAGTAACAAGATCCGGGCTGTACAGTACAACAAGAGGTATTACGACACAAAATTCATACCAAAGCTTCTACCCAGGGTATCCATCATCATCACCGTCATCTTGAAAAGAGTTGGCACAACCGCAACAACCGTATCTGTACATTTCCCTCTCGAATCACCTGCCGCTTGGGGCCCGCGGCATTTTAGCCTGTCCATTACCCTTCACCAAGTCCTGCAAAGCCTCGCCTAACTTGGTCGCTCCCGCTTTCCATTTGCCCCGAGTTTCTGAGTGTCCTGGCACGCGCATACACCGTCGACATGTCCAGTCTCGTGACTGCTACTGGCGTATTGGCCCTCTTGGCCGACGAGGAGGTCGAGCTCAAGGTCTTCGCGCTACAGACGCTCAACGAAGATATCGACACCGTCTGGTTCGAGGTCGCTCCGGCTGTAACCGACATGTATGTCATTTTACCCTCTGTCTCTCCCTAGCTCTCCCTAGCTCCCCCTACCGTCGCTGACATTTCCCTAGTGAGGCTCTCTACGAAGATGAGTCCTTCCCCGATCGCAAGCTGGCCGCCCTCGTGCTAGCCAAGGTCTACTATCATCTGCAGGCATACGATGAGAGCATGTTCTTTGCCTTGGCCGCCGGCGATCTTTTCAAACTCGACAATCCGGGCGAGTTCGAGGAGACCATCATCTCCAAGTGCGTGGACCACTATATCGCTACCAAGAACGAATCCCACACCGTCATAAGCCAGACGGAGGCTGATTCGTCCCTTCCGGCCCTCGCCACTGCCTTTGGTCACGGCACATCCGACGGGAACGCGTCTTCCCTCATCTCGCCCACGACGCCCTTCTCTCAGTCTACTCTTCCGAGCAAGTCTCTCCTCTCTCGCGTCTCGACCGAAAACACCATCCTGGATCCCTCGTTCGAACCGCACAAGAAACAGCAACGATCCTCGTCCATCGCTCTGACCACCAATGAGCTGCAAACACGCCGCGCCATTGACAGCGTCATCGAGCGCCTGTTCGAGAGCTGTGTCAAGGAGCAGAAATACCAGCAGGTTGTGGGCATAGCCATTGAAGCCAAACGCCTCGACGTCGTCTCCAAGGTCATCCAGCGTGCTGACGAGGATTTTAAGAAGGCCACCAAAGGCAAGGGTGCTCAAGACGACGCTGTGGGACCCGCCGAGCAGCTTATGGATTACTGCCTCGGCATCTGCATGGACGTTGTTCAGGAGCGATCTTTCCGAGACGACATTCTGCAACTGGTCCTAGACATCCTGACCAGCGGCAGATACAAGGACCCGGATTACTTCTCCATTGCCAAGTGCATAGTGTACCTGAACAAGCATGAAGAAGCGGGCAAGATGATACGTCACCTTGTGCATACCGAAACCGTGGAAGCGACGGCGGTCGCGTACCAGTTCGCCTTCGATCTCTACGACAATGGCACGCAAGAGTTCCTGGGCAAGGTCATAGCAGGGTTACCCAAGAGCGAGGCGTCCACTGAAAACAAACAGACCCAGGAGGGGCCGTCGGAGAACACCGCCCTTCTCAGCGACGTCGATAACAGCAATGCCAAAGACGAGGTGGCCGACGAGAAGCACCGCGAGATCTACAAGAACATCCGATCCATTCTCGACGGTACTACGACAATCAAGCTCAACCTCGAGTTTTTATACCGTAACAACCATACCGACATCAGCATCTTGAACAAGGTCCGCGATAGCCTCGAGAGCAGGAACTCTATTTTCCACACGGCCGTCACTTTCTGCAATGCGTTCATGAATCAGGGCACTACGAATGACAAGTTCTTCCGCGATAACTTAGAGTGGCTCGGCAAAGCCGTGAACTGGTCCAAATTCACAGCTACTGCTGCCCTGGGTGTCATACACCGCGGGAATCTCTCACAGTCCAAGAAACTCTTGGACCCTTATCTGCCTCGAGGTGCGGGAGGCATGAACGCGGGCTCCCCCTACTCGCAAGGCGGCGCTCTGTATGCGTATGGCCTCATACATGCGAACCACGGCGCCGAAGCGCTCGACTACCTCAAGGAGCGCTTCAACGAGGCCGAGGAGGAGGTGATCCAGCACGGTGGCGCGCTCGGGCTTGGGTTAGCAGGCATGGCGAGCGGTAACGAGGACCTTTTCGACAACCTTAAGGCGGTTTTGTATGCCGACTCCGCCCTCAACGGCGAGGCAGTCGGCTTGGCGATGGGCCTCGTCATGCTTGGGACCGGCAACGTAAAGTCGCTCGAGGAGATGGTTGCGTATGCACACGAGACTTCCCATGAGAAGAGCATAAGAGGCCTGGCCTTGGGAATGGCTCTGATCATGTACGGGAGACAAGAGGGCGCGGACGTGATGATCGAAGGTCTCCTCAACGACCCCGATCCCACGCTGCGCTACAGCGGCATAATGACTGTCGCCATGGCCTACTGTGGAACGGGCAGCAACAAGGCCGTTCGCAAGCTCCTCCACGTGGCTGTCAGCGACGTCAACGACGATGTGCGCCGCATCGCCGTCATGAGCTTGGGTTTCATCCTCTTCCGTAAGCCTGGTAGTGTCCCGCGCATGGTCGAGCTGCTCTCGGAGTCCTACAACCCTCACGTACGATACGGATCGGCCATGGCCCTGGGCATATCATGTGCAGGAACCGGGTTGGACGAGGCCATCGACCTGCTCGAGCCCATGATGAAAGACCCGACCGACTTTGTCCGGCAAGGCGCCCTCATCGCGCTCTCGATGATCATGATCCAGCAAAACGAGGTCATGAACCCCAAGGCGGCCTCGATCCGCAAGACGCTGAAGAAGGTGGTGGGCGACCGACACGAAGATGCCATGACCAAGTTCGGCGCCTCTCTTGCTCTTGGTATCATCGACGCGGGCGGCAGGAACTGCACCATTGGTCTCCAGACACAGACGGGCAACCTCAACATGGCCGGCGTTGTCGGCATGGCCGTGTTCACGCAATACTGGTACTGGTTCCCCTTCACCCATTTCCTGTCCCTCGCCTTCACCCCGACTTCCATCATCGCTCTGGACCACGACCTGGATATCCTCGACGTCAAGTTCCACTGCGCCACCAAGCCCAGTCTCTTCGACTACCCGCCGGAGCAGGAAGTCAAGGCCGAGGAAGGCCCTGCACTGATCGCCACGGCCGTCCTCTCGACTACCGCTCAAGCCAAGCGCCGCGCTCAAAAGAAGGAACGCCAGCGCCGCGAAAGCATGGATATCGACACCACAGCCACACCAACCGCGACGAAGCCGGCTGCCGAAGGCGACAAGATGGACGTCGACGAGAAGGCCAAATCGGCTGAAGAGGGCAAAGACAAGGACGACCAGACGCAAGCACAGGGCGAGAAGGAGAGCTCAGCTCCTCCCGATGCCAAGAAGAAGCTTGAGAAGGAGAAGGCTGGCTATGAGATTGACAACATGACCCGTGTTCTGCCTGCTCAGCTCAAGTACATCAGCCTCCCCAAGGGCCGATACTGGCCGGTCAAGCTCGTAAGACCCGGCCCCTTGGTAAGTGTTGAATTGTTGAAACTCGTGTTTCTTAGTGACCCGATCGTGTACTAACTCTTTTCCCGTAGCCCTCTGGCGGTCCTCTGCTGCTCCATGACATGCAGCCCGAGAAGGAGAAATCATTGATCGAGGAGAAGCTTAAGAAGGTTGCGACGGAGCGGGCGCCTGTTGCCGGTGGTAACACAACGGGTAGGAACCGTCGGAGCACTGAGGAGGCCATCTTGAATCGCCTGGCGGCCAATATCCCGCTCGACATCCCGATCACACCTGTGCGCAACAACAATAACAACAACGAGAGTGGTGCTGGTGCGGCCGCGGCTGCTGGTGTCCTTACGGCCATAGATGAAGATGGGGAAGGGCAGGAAGAGGCCGCCGTGCCTCGCGACTTTGACTACTACACGGACGACGAGGGTGGTATGGAATGAGTTGCAAAGAACTCAGTTCCTTAAACCATGTAACATTGTAACCTTAGCTCAAGCTTAGAAAGGGCCCGAACTAGCAGAGGAGTTGAACGCCTCAGGCGGCATAGAGGCGTGATACATGTCTTGTTTCTCTTGCTTTGATTCGCCTCGTGTATGTTCGGCATTGGCTCTCTTGGTGTATCTGCTCATAGCTCACCGGTAGCCAATGCATATCGTATACGTCCCTTTTTATGCACCAGCTTCAGATGGTATTCAGATAGATTGAAAAGGGCAGGTATCTCAATTAAATCACATTATCAAGTACAAAGACGTGGCGACAACAATAACATCATCGTTCGTATCCACCACGCTATTAATCTCTTGCTTCTCTCATCTTTTGATCTCTTTTCTTTGATTTCTACTTTCTCCTCCTCCTTTCATCATCATTCATTCCAACTTCCCATTATCCACACTCCTCGAATGATCCGTAGCGGTACCAGCCTCATGCTTGTACGGCGGCACGCCTCCATCCGCCCCAGCAGCAGAAGTGGCAACGACGGTCTCCTCGACCGTGTCGACGATCTCCTCCTCGGGGAGGACCAAGTTGAGGATAATGGTGACGAGCGCCGTGATGGCGTAGCCCGTCTCGACGACCAGCTCGATGGCGTCGAGGAAGCCCCTGAGGCTCCTGTTCTCGCCCTCGTACGTGAAGACGCGGCTGAAGTAGGCCGGCACGAGGGTGGCGCCGTAGCCGAGGGCCAGGCCGGCGGTGAGGATGAACCGGTTGCGGCGAGTGAAGGGCACGCCGCGCGAGACGATGGCGATGCCGCTGACGGCGACGGAGCAGAAGAGGAAGGTGGTCATGCCGCCGAGCACGGGCGCGGGGATGGCGACGAGGGCGGCGGCGAACTTGGCGAAGATGCCCGCGAGGATGAGGAAGAGGCAGCAGCAGTAGCCGGCGGTGCGGTTGGCGCAGCGGGTCAGCGCGATCACGCCGTTGTTCTGCGCGAACGTGGTCATGGGCGTCAGGGTGGCGAGGGCGGCGAGCACGCCGTTGATGCCGTCGGCGAGCACGCCGCCCTGGATGCGCGTCTCGTACAGCTCGCCCTCGACCTCGAGGCGCGAGACGTCGCACGTGGCCGTGATGTCGCCGATGGCCTCGCACGCGCAGATGATGAAGACCGCGATCAGCGGGAGCACGAGCGGCCCGTACACGCTGAGCTTGAAGGTGTGCACCCACACGAAGGACGCGACGGGCGCCTGGTCGATCCCGCTGCGGCTGAAGTACCCCGTCGCGGCGGCGATGATGACGCCTGTGAGCAGGCCGATGATGACGCTTGTCGATTTCATGATCGGCGACCCGAACCGCTCGCACAGGATGATGGTGATGAAGACGGAGAAGCCCAGGCCTTGTGTTTATATGGCAGTCAGTCTCTGTCAACCGGTACACCACGAGGGGGGATGAAAAAGGGATGAACAAGGATGACATACCGAGATATTCAGGGGAACCCCATGGTAGCGCGTGAGGGGCGGTGATGTCAGGACACTTGTCGAAGAAGGCGACATGGTTGGGATCGGAACAGGGGCCGCTGCCACCCAGCCAGTTCTTGAACCCGGATTCGATCAATCCGATACCAATGAGCTGTAAGAAAAACACAGGTATATAAGTCAGCTACTACAATATGCACCTTTGTAATGGCATGCAAAAAAGAGAGAACTCACCATGACAGTCGGGCCCGTGACTAGAGGAGGGAAGATCTTGAGGATCAATCTCGGCGGCATGAAGGCGATGACGATTTCGATGAGGGCCGCCACGGCAGCAGTGCCGATGAGAGCGCCGTACGCGTCTGGACACGGCAGTCTCGTGCCGTCTTCGGCCGACGGGCAGAAGCCGTTGGCATACATCTGGGCGAACGCGCCTTGCGCCACCGGGATGATGGTGAATGAGACACCGACGACGGAGATCAGACCGGTGCCGATGTAGTATCTAGTCACTTTTTGTTAGCATATACATATAAAATTTCACTGTCGCCTTTAAATAAGGAGGTTTTTTTTTTCTTACGGTGTCCCCTTAATATGAAACCTGGTGATCTGGATCATGGATAATATACCGCACACGATCAGCGCGGTCGAGACGAGATACTGCTGTATGTTGGTCTCGAGGTTGACGCCCGCCGCGCCGGACAAGATGATGGGGGGCGTGATAACACCCGCCAACATGGCAAGCGCATGTTGGAAACCTAGCAGCAGCGCCAGGAAGACGGGCAGTTTGTCGTTCAGGCCGAAGAAGGGGGAAGCTTGCCGATGTTTCTTGAGGAATGGCAGGTTGGGGCGGAAGAGGAAGGCATAGTCGTAGTCTCCGAAGAGGCCCTCTCGCGTCAGGAAAGTCTTCTTCAGCCCCCGGAATCTATCCCCTAAGCTCCGTTTCGGCGCCGAGTGCGGTATGATCTGGGACGGGCCCTGATCTTCGTCCATGATGGGCAATTCGTCAACAAGCTCTGCGCCTTGACGCGCTTTCCGGATCACGGTCCCACGGACGTCCGTATGGTGGTACTAATCAATTAAGAGCGAACTGTTGGTCCGATAGGTAGCTTGGGGTCACCAATGGGGGTGTGTGCTGATGTAAGTATCTAGAGTGGGGGGAGGCGAAGGATCTGGCCGAGCTGGGATCGTCTCGTTGGCTGCGCAGTTATGCTGTAGCCTGTAGATGTAGAATAATGACAGCAGGATGCAGGAGTGAGACGGATAGGGCAGCTCATAAAGGATTATATGTATACGAATTTATCGACAAACATGTCGGCCAGCTTTAAGTACTTACCTATTCCTAGTTCTGTTGATCATCATCCACTCTGTTGAACAGGCCGGACAGGCTAGAAACAGGGGGCTCCCAAGCCACCAAGCGAGAGACCTCCAGGTTAGCTGTAAAGCGGTCCCTCGAACGGCGGGGCTAGCCGAAGTTACATGTCGCCCGGTGCCGGACTATTCTGCAAGCAATATCCTAGATTTTGTCTTTCACCTCTCGCCCTGGAAATTTTGGAGAGTTGGGAATACTGGCCAAGGGAGATGTCGTCATGAGTGGATGTCTTTCAAAAGATTTCAGCCCTGTTGACCTTGCACCGATTCCTCTGGATTTCTTGTCAGTCACAGACTCGCAGTAGTGCTGCAAATCTAGAGCAGTAGCAACCAAGAGAACATCTGATGCTTGTCACGGCTATAAGTGTAACGACATCCATCCCACGTGCTTTCGATTACAAGATCCTCAAGTGACAAGCAAACATAGGGCCAGGGGCTGCTTGGCGACATAGAATGTGGTCCTGTGGATATAATTGAGCCGTTAGTTCGTCGACGGTCGATGGGTTCATTCCCCGTAAACGCATACACTTCCTTTATCGGCAGCGTTAGCAATAAATAGTTTAATAAGCCCCAGCTCTCTTGGAAGCCGTCAGGTCTGTCAACTTTCAAGATATCGCCTTGATACATAATAGAGACCGGTAATACGGACGTCGGTTAACCGGGACCAAGCCGCTAGAGAGGCCCGCTGGTAACGCTGGCTGGCCAGAGATAAGGACGAGAACTTTAGATCACGTTAGAGATCACGTTAGGGTCCAGTCTGTGGGAGAGGACTCTTCCCAAGTTCCCACTGTGTCGCATTTGCGCTATTAAAGGCAAATAGGTAGTGGGATATATCGGGAATACCGAGGAAGCCCAGCGGCTCTTCTGGTTCTTCGACAGGTTTGCCATCGCGGTGGCTGTTGATACGTCGAACGCTTGTAATTCGACTGTGTCAGCCATGATAAGGAATGACATGGGGTCCCCGGGTAGCGTGGCCGCCACTGGGGCCCAGCCATTACCCCCTGGGGATCAGGGAGACCAGACGCGTGAACGCGGCGCGGTGGCTGTTGGTTTTCTTTCATATCTGAGAAGGACAACAGAGGCAGCGATAAATTGTGATGCCAGCACTGAATTTGGATTGATAAGACAACGGGCGGACGCCGCCGCAGCAGCGTTGCTCGCTGGCCATGCCGTCTTATTTGTCTGTAGCTGCCTTTACCCTGGAGATGTGATGGGCGGGAGAGCTGGGATGATGAAGCCGAAGACAACCCGCGATTGCATGCCAACGTGTTAAAACCTTGTCCTGCTTTTACTGCTGGATAACTTTGGAGCCAGGGAATACTGATTTGCAATGCGGCCCTCTAGTTTAAATCGGGAGTCTGTCGTTTAAAGGCCGAGTCAAGCCGCTTGTTACACACTAGACTTAGTGATACTGTTTTGTTCAGGAGAACGCCGGAAGAGACTATTGCTTCGTAGGTTGAACCGAGATTGATCGGACTACATTTCTGGATGCGGAGAAAGTGGTCGAGCCCTAAAACTACTCTTTTGAATTAGTTTATAGAGCACCCAGTTCTCCGTCCCGGAAGGTTGGTGGTCAAACTCATCATAAGATTGTGGTAAGGACCAAGGTAGAATGACAAGCCCAAGGTTCACCCAATACGGTACATATGCCGCTCCTACACGTGGTTAGAACTTAACTAGAACATACGTTGAGCAGCCAGAAGTTACCAGCAGTTGGGAGTTTTTCTGTCTGAACTAAAGCACTGTGAATAGAGCAAAGTTCTTTCACCAGTTGTGGCCATAAGGGCCATCAAGAATCTCCAAGAAAATAGAAGCTTGCATGCATGATGGTACACGTTGACCCTTGTTCGTGAGGAAGAGCTTGGGCAGGGGTAATTTCCATCAAGGAGCGTGATCAGTACGGTAGTGCCTGCTACCTGCCCGCCATAAACTCTCCGCATGCACGACAACAAGGCAGGTGCATAGGAACATACTGTTACATCCTCTCCCCACCTGGCAAGTAGGTACCATCCGCCGAGAAGCACTTTCCATTCTCTAAATTCACATCCATAATCGGGGCAAGAGGGACGGGCAGAATCTTATCTGGCATGGAAGGGAAACAGCAAAAGAAATGACCTGATGACAAGTTGTCATGCCATCTTTTTACCCGAACGTGGAAACAAGCCTGACAAGCGAGAAGACACATTCACGCTGGGATTGTCACTCGTTCGATGCCACCAGCATGGTACTTTTTTAAAGGTCTCAACAGATTTTGTCGGGTCCACTGGGCCAGTCAAGCCCTTGACAACCTTGGAACTTGATCGCCCTTGTTCTCGACCACGTGGTGGTGGCGCCTTGGGATGTCTGCCCCGTACCAAGATTTAACACTGGGGAATATTATTTTGATAACCATCTGACATGTTGCCAGGATTCACCTTGCTACTACCGGCATTGGCATTGGCTAGAACATCGGCCGTGGTCAGGTTCATGTCACGCACCTAATATACTTTGGAGGCGGCTACAACCTCGCTGCTCTAGACCTCTGCAACGCCAATACTGCAGTTCTGTTGACAATCCTAAGCCACAATAATGAACAAACCCAAATCGGGAACAACCAATCCGGAATTAGGGGACATTTGCAAGAAACTGCCAAGAATTTCCCAGGCAACCCAATATACAGCAGAGCAGAGTCTCTGCTGTACTTTGCTGGGATGGGGCTTCCAGGCTTCATATCTTGATCTCTCGCCTCTGTTCACACTAACAGGCTCGTACTCAGGCCCATCCAGCACTTCGGATGCACAGGGTCCTCAGTTCAACTTCCCGTCACTGCATTTGGCGCTGTCCGAGTGTCAAACGCCGAAGTACCCGCCGTTACACTGCATACCTCCTGTGTATACAGCATAGACGACATAGCTCGCAGCGTCCTACGGAAGAGTGATATATCAAATATCCAGAGCGGGCAAGGGTTCTTTGATCACAAGTCCACACAAGACTGGATGGACGCCGGCATCTATTTCGATGCCTTTAGCCGCTAAGGTATTGATCCCAACTTACAAGTATCAACTATGGTGGATTTTTGAATCGAGTAGATCTGAAACTTCCATCTTCTCTCCCAAGCCAACCGCTTTGTATGGTGTAGATTGACCAAGGCAGATGCTCAAATTACTCTTCGCTTCGAAGTAGGGCACACAAAGCCCATTGCGTCGCAATGCACCTACTAACATCGAGTGCCCCGAAACTGGACGTCTTCACGATGCAGACTGAGTTTAATTTTGTCATCTAACAAGACGACAGATTCAATATTGGGACTGTTTCGTCATAGGCAGGATATCCACCTTCTTAGGTCTCACTCAGTGATCACCTCTTCCACGACGGCATCTTCCCGTATACAAACGACCTCTAACCAGTACAGGTAATTCGATTCGAAGACGTGTCTGAAGTCCACCTGTTCCGGACTAAACCCGGCCGGTCCGGCCTTCCCGACTCGATGACTCTGTCCCTCATCACTTCTGATCTTGGAGATTAATCAATCAAAGATGTATCCGAAGCCAGTGTTTACTGTGGCTTGCCAGCCAAAAGAAACTACTATGGCTCCACCAGCATTTTGCACATGGACAATGCAAAGGCACGGAACAAAGGCGAACCACATGCTTTAGTGGACACACAAGATCTCTGTACATGCAGGTAATCTGGGTACCTTCTAAATTTGAATTCTGTATCAGCACGCCTCGGTACCAAGTGAGGCGGCACCGGCAGATACTGATAAGCTAGGTAAACAAACCTGACAATGTACAATAAACAGACACGGCAATGGATGGGATGGGACGATCTGGTATTACCGGTTACCTGCTTTGCCGTAGGCAGAGTTGACATATACCATTATACCATAATCAGGGATGTGTGATGTAAGTAAGCTCCCTCTGACATGCGAAGTACGTCCGTAATAGTCAGGACGGATCATCAAGGGGAAAATCTCGAGCTTGTGTTATCGGCATCTGACAAAAAGCAAGATATGTGAATAGATGAGACATATAGTAAGTACCTATTTTACTTTTATCCATACAGACGCCGAGGACAATACATTCACTACCTTGACTTCTTGATATCCTGTTAACAAGCAGGATGCCGATCCCATCTTGTCACGTCGTCAATACCTCAATCCGTTTGCCTTCTCGCCGGGATCTGCTTTTCATACAATGACTAACGAATTTTTGATGATTGTTCACAGGTCCAGTTCGTTTCTTATCACTTTCCAGCCAGCCGAGCATCCCATGTCGGCTTTGCCACTACCGTGCTGGGATGTTTCCTTCTTTCTGAAACGGCCTTCTGCTTCTCTTTCACTACTCGAAAGTGACATGGAAACGCCTCATATATGGAATAGAATGGTGAACAGCTTCAACCCCGGCCCACGGTTGGACCACTGTGTGCCATAACATTACAATGGGAGAAATAACTACATAAGAATACTACATATTTCGCAACTCTCCCAACTCTTCAGATACCCAAATTCTCCTCACCATCTGCCTGACCTTTGAGAAGACGGAGGAATCATAAGTCTCAGAAAACGAATAGGAAAACCAAAATGTCTTGCCAGCTAGCAATCACATCCATGTCCCTGGGACGCTGCTATGCCGGGCACTCGTTCGTACACAAGCTCGACATGGCCCACGCGTATGGCTACAAGGGCATCGAGCTCTTCCACGAAGACTTGGCCGACTTTGCCCAGCAACTCCCACTCCCCAACTCCCCCAGCACGAGGGAGAGGGAGCTCGGGGCAGCCCGAATTGTCCGCAAGCTGTGCCGCGAGAGGGGCATCTCCATCGTGTGTCTACAGCCGTTCATGCACTACGAGGGCCTCCTCGACCGTCAGGAGCAGGCCCGTAAGCTGGAGAAGCTGCAGTTCTGGTTCCAGCTCGCGCGCGCCCTGGGCACAGACATGATCCAGATCCCCTCGAGCTTCGGCCCCGCCGAGGAGCTGTCCGACGACATGGACGTCATCGTGCGTGACCTGCAGAAGGTCGCCGACATGGGCCTGCAGTGCAACCCTCCCGTCCGGTTCGTGTACGAGGCCCTCTGCTTCGGCACCAGGTGGAACAAGTGGGAGCAGAGCTGGGAGATTGTGCAGGGCGTCGATAGGCCCAACTTCGGCATCTGTCTCGACACGTTCAACATCGCGGGCCGCGTGTACGCGGACCCGGCCTCCCCTACGGGACGCACGCCCGACTGCGAGGAGGCGACCAAAGAGTCGATCGCGCGCCTTGTAAGACACATAGACGTGGAGAAGGTGTTCTACGTACAGGTCGTGGACGCGGAACGCCTCTCCTCCCCCGTGGTCCCGGGCCACGAGTTCTTCGACCCGAGCCAGAGCGCCCGCATGAGCTGGTCGCGCAACTGCCGCCTCTTTTACGGCGAGCGCGACCGCGGCGCGTACCTGCCCATCGAGGACATCTCGCGCGCCATCTTCCAGGGGCTCGGATACCGCGGCTGGGTCAGCATGGAGTTGTTCCACAGGCGCATGGCGGACGCGGACCCCGGCGTGCCCAGGGAGCTCGCGAGCCGTGGCGCCGTGGCGTGGAAGAAGCTCGTTGGTGACATGGGGTTGTCGATGACTACTACTTCACCTATCGCTGAGGAGAAGAAGAAGACGGATATGGGCATATTGTCGGCATCGTTGTGATTTGCTACAACTATGTTGTGTATCCTGCCGCTTCTTTTACAGAAGGGAAGGGGTTTTGACTTACGGAGGTAGCGTGTGATACCTGGCGTTTATGAGAGAGGCGGAAACAAGCGGTTATAGTGTTTGCGTTTTCTTTGTGTTTCCCGCTCAGATATATTTTTCCGACACTAGACTGAATATCAATCCAGATCATTCTCAGAAAAAGCTGAACTCGTGATCAAATGAATGCCTGTGGCCTGCTGGCCTACTTCTTATAGACCCGTCATACTCTCCCTATGCATATTCTTCGTAGTCGCCGCCAATCTTTTTGTATGTTCCTCCTACCGTAATACCTCATCGCGCTCGTTCGCCCATCTATGTAGTAGGAAACGATCATGTCACGCGTTCTAAATACCAGAAAGTGTCTTGGAAAAGAGTCGGTACATGAATTCAAGCTGGTCTAGGAATACAGGGCAGGGAGCGAAAAAGTGAAAAAAAAAAAAACCAAGAAGAAGAAGGATCTTCTTGCATCCTCAACTCCCTCTTTTTCCCCTGTTCCTCCAATATATTGAGATCGTGGGAGTGAGACCAAGGGTTCATGGGTTAAGTGTTATTTTCCCCTTTATTGCATCTCGCGATGGATTCATATGTGGAGATTCTAGTGTAATTATCTATAGTTATGGTCTGCTCAGGAGACTTAGACTCTTCATGCCACCACCACGCCAGTCCCACAGCCTACAATATGAGGAATTCGTTGATTTCATTCACTGCTATCTAAATCCTGTAGATGCGCCAGTTAGCTGAGCCTCCCAGGTGATGTGCGTATCATATGAGCGGCCTCTGGCCGCCTCATAATGTGCGTTCCATCTCAATATCGAACTCCAATGCACAG
This sequence comes from Xylariaceae sp. FL0594, assembly GCA_022385605.1. Classification (NCBI taxonomy): domain Eukaryota; kingdom Fungi; phylum Ascomycota; class Sordariomycetes; order Xylariales; family Xylariaceae; species Xylariaceae sp. FL0594. The sequence goes on from MU280881.1 coordinate 24,395, forward strand.
TACATGAGGAAGCGGAACAATCACGGCTTGGATATGTACTGTTACCATTATCTAGGTACTTTTCCAAGAGCCTCTCCTCTTTCCCCTTACTTACTCAAAACCGCCGAAAGGTCTTGGGAAAGGGGGTAAGTAAACCTAGACTAAGTAAGTACCTAACCTAACCTAGTATGAGAAGAAAAAAGGGATAAAAATAAAAAGAATCGAATAGGGGGGGTCTGTACCATACCACCTCGCCTCGCGCCCCTTTTGCACTCAAGTGACCGACTGACAGACAGACAGACCAGGGGTGTATATAACCACGCTCACACTCTGCCACCTCCTTCACAACCTACCTAACCTAGGTCAGGTTTAGGGGTGACTGGCATTTTGCTGCATCTCCGTCCATGCTATCCTTTAAAGTACTTATTCGTGCTGTATAAAAGCTCTCTCACAAATTGTTCAAACACCTCTCCTCTCATCTCCTCCCCTCCCCCTAAACAGTTCCGGTAATGCCGAATAAAAAACCTAACCTAACCTAATATATGTATACTTTTTGTACTCTCTCAATATCACCTTTAGCCCACCCAAATTCCAACCTAGACAGGTATTTATATTAATTTTATATCTATAATTATTAAAGATTTCTTTTCCCCCCCCTGCTGTTCTTTGAAACACCTACTTACCTACTAATAAGTAGTCTAAACTTCTGCATACCCTAAGTAGTCAGATTATTTTTGCACAAAGAACTTTCTTTTAACCTAACCTACAGGACATCTCTCCCCTCTGACTTGACTTGGCTTGACTTCCTTCCACCCTGGATACCAACGTTTTTCTCAAATAACATTAAAAACTGTACCTGTAGGTCCCTTAAGTACCCTTGATGTCTGCACTTATAGCTGCAAGGTTTCCCCTGCAAGGAAATGTAAGTATAACCTATAATCCCCCTTTTAACCTCATGTTTCATACCCGTGCTGATATCACTTCCACACCAATCCACACCAATGGGAAGAAAGTCCCAGCATAGAAAAGACTCCTTTAACATTACAGCAGTACATCTGTATTATCAAGTAGCTAAACTACCACCTCATCAAATAGGGTATCATCATGAGAAGAGAAGAAAAAGGTAGCCGTTCCAAGACCCGATTTTTGTGTTCCTTTTTATTTTCCTTTTTTCCCTTCAGTCCAAGCCCTTGAATTTGAGAATGCCATGAGCACCAAGCGGACCAAGGTCCGCCTTACCGCCCTTACCCTTCCTCTTCTTCCTCCGTTTCCTGCCCTCGTCATCGCTGTCGGAATCGTCCGAGTCCTTGCTCGCCTGGCGTTTCCCGGCCTTCTTCTTAGGCGGCGCATCCGAATCATCCGAGTCGTCACTGTCATCACCATCATCGTCGCTGTCCTCGTCACTGTCTCCGTCACTACCGGCGCCTAGTTCCGCCGACTCGTCCCAGATCTTGACGGTCTGGCCGCCGCCGCTGATCATGCGGCCTTGGCAATCGACCCCGAGTCCCACCACGGCCTCCAGATCGTCGTGTCTGTAAGAACCGACCACCTCGCGCTTAGTCAGGTCGACGATGCGCAGACTCCCGTCGCCTAATCCGATCGCGACCTTCTTATTCCGGCCCGCATCCTCGGGGATCTGCACGATGCAGTCGAGACTCTCGCCGCCGCCCCTGCCCGAGTCCACGTGGATCCGGTCCTGCTGATCGTCCCACACGCCCTTGTCCCAAAGCGTCAGCACGCCCGACCCCGTTCCGACAGCTACGATGCCGTTATTTCTGTTCTTCTTGGGGCCCAGGCCGGCAATGAAGGCCGAGCACAGCAGCTCGTCCTCCTGGTCCTCGCTGCGCACGAGCACGCCGCGGCGCAGATCCGTGACCGCTAACGTGGTGCCGCCTGTGGAGATCCATTGCTTGCTGAACCCGCTCGTGCTCTCCTCCGAAGGGGGCAGGGGCGTCAGGCTGGAGACGAAGTCGTCGTGCGGGTAGTGGCTCTGCTGGGGTTTCGAGGCGGCGAGCGCGCCGTCTCGCAGGTCGAGGAGGTGGAGGACGCCCGAGTCGCAGGCGAGGAGGAGAGTCTGGGGAGACAGGGAGGATAGGAGCGTAGGGGCGTCGGGAAGGGACTTGAAGGTCGGGATGGCGAACTTGGAGATGACCTGCCCGGTTACTGGGGAGAAGTGCTTGAGGATGCCGTCGGTGCCGGCCGAGTATAGAGCTATCAGGCGAAGGAAGTGTTAGTCTTTCCAACGTATCGGCTTCCCCCTCATAGCAAGGGGAATACTGGCAACAAGCTGTAAGAAACCACGTACAGGACCCATCGTGACTGAAAACCAGAGAACGGCAGCTGCCCTTATGTCTGCGTGTCCGCCACAGCGTATCGATCGTGCCCTTTCCGTCCGTCAAGACGCTCACATCGGCATCATCCTCGTTAGACTGTTCCGTGGTCGGGAGACGGAAGCACTGGACGTGGCCGGAAGCAAGCCCGACACCCAGGAGAGGTTCCGTGGGATGCAGGGCTTGGCTGAAGAGTTCCGCGCTCAACGGGAGGGTGCACAAGTTCTCGTACATGGTGAGACTTGCCAGTAAGTGATGTATAATAAATGGAAGTTGAGCTGGAGTGAGTTCCAATTTATCTATGCTGATCACGAAAACATAGCTCTTCTCGGTCAATTGGTGGGAGATAATCGACTCTCGAACAATTTCTATGGAGAGAACCTGTATGGCTCTTTCCCTGCTATTTTTCTGCTTGGGAATTTATAGGTGTTTGCCCAATAAGGCAACCTTTGACTAACCTTAGACTAGTCTCATCCAAGGTTAGAGCTTCAAGAGCTACCAGTATGCTGTATGCTGTACGCAGGTATTGCTAAGACCACCCCACCACTATATGGTCTAGTTGCATAGGTGTGTCCGTAATATCATAGCCATTCTACACACTACCTCTCTATCTGTTTGCAAGACGGATGTTTGTTTGTTTGTTTTTCAATCTTGAAGAAATAAAATGTCAAAATCCTCGGATCTGACAGCTCAGAGTCAGACATTACTAAACTCACAGTTGCAGTAAAAGACGGAATATCATCTTCTCGAGAAAACGGACGTCAAGATGATGAAGCTCGCTCGGCAAAGGCTCGTGCAAGTCTGGTCGCTCCTCCTACTGGTCGTAGCGACGACTTCGGCGAGCACGAGCATGCGTAACATCATGTATCTTACCGGGTAAGGATCACAAAAACTTTGTTGTTCACCAGCCACTGGTTTTCTTTGTAACAGGAATTAATATATTAAAAAAATATAGTCAACATCCAGTAATCCCCGACAACACCTCTCTTACTGGTCCCATCACCCACGTTGCTTTGGCCTTTATGAACTCGGACATCTTCAACCAGGAGGATAGAGATTCCGATTGGCCAATCTTCCTGTCAGTCGAGGATGCCCGTTCGAGGTTCAGACATGGGACGAAGGTCATGGTTGCGATTGGTGGCTGGGGCGATACAAGCGGCTTCGACACGGCAGCTCGTACAAAGGAGAGCAGGGCGACTTTTGCTCGCAATGTAGCTGCCATGGTTCGTGACACGGGAGCTGATGGTTCGTGTGCCCTTTCAATCTCGACTAAGTTCTTGCTAACACTTCATAGGCGTCGATATCGACTGGGAATATCCAGGGTAAGTTAGTTGGAACCAGGCTCAGCCAGGTGCACAATACAAATACAAAACTCGTCATAAATTCATTCAGGTAAAATTGACGCATCAAACAGCGGCAACGGGGAAGACTACAAACAAGTCCCCAATTCCGAGAAGGAGTGGGAAATCACGGCCTACCCGCTCCTCCTGGCCGAGATCCGCAGCACTCTCGGCCCAGACAAGCTCCTGTCGGCCGCAGTCCCGGGCATCCCCCGCGACATGCTGGCATTCACATCGGCCACGCTCCCTCCCATCATGGAATCGCTCGACTTCTTGAACGTCATGGCGTACGACCTTATGAACAGGCGCGACAACGTCACGAAGCACCACACGGGCGTCCGGAACAGCCTGGAAGCAGTGGACGCGTACATATCCAACGGCGCGCCTCCCGACAAGATCAACCTCGGCTTCGCCTTCTACACAAAGTACTTCCGGATCAGAGACAGCCGGGAATGCGCAGACGAGGAGCCTACAGGTTGTCCCACGGGGTTGATGGAAGATCCCGAATCGGGTGCGGATCTGGGCAAGACGGGCGGTTTCTCGTGGCATGACGATGTCCCTGGAGATGTCAAACTTTCTTTTGAAAAGGCGCTGGAAAAGGGCCAGTATGACGAAGAAGGAGGTGGCTTTTGGTACTTGGACCGAGAAGAGTCTATCTGGTGGACCTTTGACACACCAGAATCTATCATGAAAAAGTTCCCGCTCATTGTCGAGGAGAAGAGGCTCGGTGGCGTTTTTGCGTGGGGGTTAGGCGAGGATGCACCTGAATTTGCGCACTTGGAGGCCTTAAACGCCGGCGTTGCGCTTCTTGCTGAGAAGAAGGATGAGTTGTAACCTTAGTTTTTCTGTTTCTTCTGCTGAGAGAGTAAGACATATTCCCACTCGTTGTTTAACGGGGTATTCATTGCTTTTAACCTACTCGTCAGCTCAGCTTCACAACGCTGGTTCTGCCCTGATTACTTAGCATGCTGTGTGGTCCATTCTCATTTTTGACTGCACATTCTATCACTAACAATGCTTAGCAAATTCTTGCATTTCCTGTAACTGGGTAAGTGTATGCTCACTGCTCACCCAACCTGACATATGGTAGCCCATTTATAGTATCTACTCTACAATATAGAGTCTACGAGAAGCCCATACAATTCGCATAAAACGAAACCGTCGCCGACCAGTCCGAGAAAATGCCCTTGACGCCGACCTGTGTGCCCAGTACATCGAGCAACCTGAACATATCCCCGTCCTTGCGCGTGCCGTTGGCGATAGTGCTGTAGTAGTAATCGCCGTTCCTCGCCGCCTGCGCAAGCGGTCCGGAGCGCTCGAGCGACCACGTGATGACATCGAGGCCCAGCTTCTTGGCCGTCTTCGCATACGTCGAGGGGACATACTCGTCCCCCTCGCCATCTAGGGAAACCAGGTACTGCAGCGGGGGTCCGACGATCCGCACACCCGCTTCTTTGTAGAAGGTCAAGTTCGCAGCTGCGTCGTCGATGCTGCTGCCGGGCGCGTCGCCGCTCTGGTCGAGCAGGATGGCCTGCCGCCCGAATTCGGGCGCGTGTTTGAGCCAGTAGGCGACGTCTTCGAAGACGAAGCTCTGGAGCCACACCTTCTCGGGCGGGATCCCGGCGCGGACGTACGCGTCCACGAGCTGTTGTCTGTACATGTCCAGCGTGTACGTCCCCTGGAAGGGCATGCTCACGCGCGGCTGCTTCAGCTCGGCGGTGAAGAGGAGGCCCTGGGAGGCTATGAAGCTCATGTACTCGGCGTGCGAGAGCACGGTGCCGCACGTGGCGTACAGGTCCGTGCGCCACGCGGGCGTGCCGTGGAGGTAGTCCGCCGGCGTCAGCGCCGAGGCGTTGTACCCGTCCATCTTCCCGCACAGCGTCTTGTACTCGGCCAGCGTGATATCGCTCGTGCAGCACTTGGCACGCGCGAGCTTGCCCTTGCCCGGATCTGCGGGCTGGAACGGGGTAGTGCACTTCGCGCCCAGGGGCGTGTCCACGATGTTGGTCGTCGTGTGCAGGTCGCACTGGTCGTGGCGGCACACGAACTGCAGGTCCTTGGTAAAAGCGACGTCGCACTCGAGTATGCCGGCGCCCATGCGGATGCCCGCCATGTGCGACTCGAGCGTCTCTTCCGGGAACTGCAACACGGCGCCCCCGCGATGCCCGATGCTGAATTGGGTCGTGGTCACGTCCCCCTTCTTCTCGAGACAGCTCGTGAGCTTGTCTTTGAGCGCGCCGGCGTCCATGCTGTGCACGAGGAACTCGGGCCGGGGACCCAGCTCGATGTTGCGGGGTGGGAAGACGTGTTTGTGTTTGTATACTGGGAGAGGGGATGGTTTGGGGAGTGCGTGGGCGCCCGTCGCCGCGATGGCGAGGCCCGTCACCAGACAGGATATCATATCGACGCGCATTTTTTGGGAGGGTTGCGACAACAACACAGCTCTACGTTCCCAAGTGAAGTGTTATGTCACGAGCTGAGGAACAGACATAAAATTCTCGTCAAAGATATCTTGGGGCAGCGATCTCTGATGGGAAGCATGATCGACATACAAACTCCATCCGGACCACCTGCAGCCTCCAGGGGCGCCATTCACGCTTCTAGACCCTCACGTTCTCACCGTTTCTGAAGCCATTGACCAATGACCAGCTCACGTAGAGGTGCATGCTTCGTTGGAGTAAAGATATGCTGAACTTGCAATTACCCCATTTCCCACATTAGGTAGGTTAAAGTGTTCGCGTGAGGATGTCGCGTCTGGCTTTCTCGTTCTGGGAAGGAGCTATGTAGGAAGCTGCGATGGAGATGCAGGGATCCCGGCCGGCTTGGCGGCGCTTATATAGCGTTAATAAGTGAAGATTCCGTCCTGGCCTTTGGTTAAAGCACGTGGTGCGAGGTCGGTTCCGGCCACTGGCGATAGTTGGTAGCAATTCGTACACCGAGACGATGGCATGATCATATCGCTACGACATCTCGGTTACATTGCGTATTGCTGGTTTGCGGTTTGGTTGAGATCCAAGAAGTTTCTTACTAAATATCACTCAGTCCTCACATCCCTTCAACATCGAGCATCACCTCATCATAAGCCAGGATCACTATAACCAAAAAGTCGACTATCATGTCGCTTCTCCATTACTGTGTTAAAGACGCATAAAATCATGGCATTGAACAGCCAGCGAACGTAAAATAACAGAAGGGTATTCGTTTTTCATCATACACTTAAAAACCATCGCCAACGCCGTGCCCCAAGTGTTGCATGCTTTGTCTTCTTATCGTCTCCCCATCCTCGGATGATTATTAGACCTGTGGTGTGAAAATCATGAATTAGGTTAGGTTAGATAGCTGTGATTCGGGTGTCGCACTGTCTGCCTCTTTTTGGTTTATATATTATCTCTGGAGCAAAAAGACAAGAGAACAGCATTACATTACGCTCCGGGATAAGCGTTGGTATTCTTGGTCGTATCGACACGGTGGCCACGACGTCGCAGGGACTCGATGCCATCGACGACGGCGAGGAACGTGAAGAGGGCCCTGTGGGAAATATTTTCGTCAGTAACCACACATACTTACTTACTTGTCTACTACTTCCCACATAAAAGATTATAAAAATAAACACATACCACAAGAAGAACCCAAAAGCAATAGCCGCCTCGACGCTCCCGCACGTCGTGTTCGCGCCGCAGCTATAAGGCCCTCCGAACCCGACCGCCAGCGCGATGGAGCCGGCGAACCAGAAGATGGCCGTGATGACGTTGAGCGCGAGCGCCGCGAGCCGGTGGAACACGGACGTCATGTACAGCGGCGTGAGCCCGACGTAGGCCAGCACGAGGAGCGACCAGACCGAGTTGAAGACCATGAAGTTGACCACCGGCGGCGAGGACGAACCCGGCCCGCCCCAGTTGTACCCGTACCGGCTCCAGGTGCCGTGCCAGAGGCTTGCGTCTATTTAAAAAAAACATTGATTGATTAGTAGCTGTGGGGTTTGTGTTTCAATGTTACCATGTTTGCGGTCTGTAGTATGTAGTATGTAAGTTATAACGTGAGCTAGACTTACAATATGCCGTCAACCCAAGCTCGATGATGGCAAACACAGCCGCCACGATGTGGACGATGGGCGCAAAGTTTCCAACACCCATTTTGGAAATGCTTTCTTTCTCTTCGTTCTCGGTCTCTATACAGGATAACTCCCAGGATGTGATGGTATCAAGCGAAACTCAACTCGCTACGTTGATTAGATGTTTGCGCAAATCTTGCTGGTCTAGTAGAGAGCCGGTATTAATACACTCTTGGTCGCATCAATAGTAGATGGGTTAGCAGAATAGCAGAAGAAGGTAGACGAGACAAAGACAGATAGGACAGGGTGAAAGCTTTTTATTTTAATTTGTATTGGGCATATCCAGTGTCTCAGCATGGGAAATAGAAATACCACGTCATTCTCCCCCATAAACAGGGTGAATCTGGAAATACGCTGAGCCCGCCCGTCACGCGTGACACATATGACACCACGGCACCCTCCATGCATAAAGAGTTGCAAAGAAAACGTAAGTTGAAGAATACTGTATAGCAGTACGTACCTCCTATTAAGAGTAAATAGCCGACTTAAAAGTACCCAACATATTCAGATCTAAGGGTACAACATGTAAGAGATCGGGGATCCGGCACATAGCACTCTTGGCTCGGACAATAACATGCAGATGTTAACCTAGCTGATTCGCTCGCCATAGTCACAAACGAAAAAGCTTGTGCAGTGACAGGAAACTGCGAAATAATAGGCAGTACACCGTACAACACTAACATGTGATGACGTGACTGAGGAAACCAACCTAACAACAACTGAATGGTACAAGTAGATAGGTACAAAATCCATTTGTCCCAAATCAACATCTTACTCACTTCTCTTCTTCTAAGCAACTTCAACCAAGCTCTTTCCAGATACTCGGCGCAGCATAATACAATTTCCAAAATCGACATATTCACACAAGTACCGCAGGCTCAATTTTTATTGTGAATGGTGCTGTACTATCCGCAAACAGGTGAGACGTAGCCACATCTACACGCGTGTTTACTGTCGTCATTTATCGAGGACTTTGGGCGCGTGGGGGCTGCCTCGATGACGTAGTTGGCGGGGCTCGAGTGACGGCTTCCTAACCAGATCGGGATAGCGTGACAACAGTACCCTGAAGTCCAGACCTCCAAAAGACCCTGCAGTTCCATGCTCCAAAAGGCAACTTGAAAGAAAGTTCAATAATGAATCTGATCGCATTCTCGTCAAGTACCTCTGCCATCTTGGTGTTTTGGACTGACATTGCATAATATCAACCTATTATACTGCTCAAACTCAACTCCCCTGAAACCTCGTTCACCCATGGGCTGAGGATATATCTATCAATAATCTCCGCTTTTCAAACAAATGGTATCAATAACAGAACACTATCGACAGCGTCAGCCTAGAAGACAGAAACTTCAAACCGGATTACAACACAATAAGCATCTTCTGGAAGCATGTAATTGCTTTGCTTTTGTTATGCCGCGCCAAGCCGAGTCGCTGAAAAGAAACAGATAGAACAAGCCGGAAGAACCAAAAGATCGATGAAATGAAAAACGTCTACTTCGTTTCGGGTTTCCCTGTGTCATCGGGCCCGCAATCGCCCGTCTTGCAGTCGAAGTCGATACGATGCCACGCCGTCGCGAGGTTGCCGCGTAGGTTATATATGCTCTTGTGGCTCTCTGGTTGCGTATTATACGCGTCGTCGGTGGCCTTGACGACAAACGTAGTCTTGGCCTCGCCCTTGTCGTCGTCTTTCACCTCGGGCAAGACGCCCTCATACTTCCACCGCTTCCAGCACCAGGTCCGGGAGCCCAGCTCCTGTGCTTTGTCGTCGATGAGTTGGGCCTGGTCCCAGGTGGCGCCGCCGTCGAGGCTGATATCCACGCGCTGAATCTCCCGCCCGCCACCTGAATAAGCGTAGCCCTCAACCTGGACGGTCCGACCACTAGCCGTTGTCCTCGGTTGCTCCTGTTTCGCTCGAGTCTCGGGCATAAGCTTTGTGCGTGTGATGGCGCTTGTGATGGGCATCACTTGGATCGATTTGTACTTGTCCCAGTCCTGTTTTGTCTCGTTCGGGCCAAAGCACTTGTAATCCTTTCGCTGCCACGTCGTGCTGCTTTCCTCGTCGCTGACTACGATCTTGTTGACCCATTTAACCGCCCGCGCGGCGACATGGCCAGGGATGACGACCCGCACCGGAAATCCGTGGTCCCGCGGAAGAGGTTGGTCATTCATTCGAAATGCAAGGAGGACGTCGCCACGAGGGTCTATGGCAGATTCGATTGGTATACTCGCGCCATAGGCCTCCAGACCAGAAAACTGGACATGCTTGGCATCTTCGCCAGGGTCGCTGACAGACAGCCCGGCGTCTTGCAGGACATCTCGAAGTCGGACGCCCTCCCATTTTGCGCAACTAATGGCCCCAACAGTCCACTGTAGCCCGTTTGTTTTCTTGGCATATCGCGTCATGTCGTTCCGCCGGTTCCCAGAGCATTGCAGCACAGCTGTGATGGCATATTGCTTGAACCGAGCTTTCAGTTCAGCGATAGTGTAGGTTCTCGTTTCTCCATTCGGCAACTCAATTGTGATACCGTGATTGTCGGCTTCCGCTTCGTCCACGACAGGAACCCACATATGGTTACGCACATAGAAAGTCTCGTTTGGCGTGAGAAAATTGGCGGCAAGCTCATCACTTGGCGTCTCAGCGTTGCACTAGGGCTCCAATGTCAGCCGTTGCCATCGGTGAGAGGCGGGATCAAAAGGGGCTGGCATCTTGGGTGGCGTTCACGTACCGGCTTCTCTGTTATCCTGCGTAACCTCGGATCACGAGCGGGGTCTGAAACGAAGGGATCTTCAATCGAGTCTTGCAGCGGCCTGCCGTTCTCCAGATCGCCAGGGTGTACCTTACCAATGCAGTACTGCTCTAGTATTTCTCGAACGTATTTTGATTTGTGAATGGCAAAGATGTCCCAATACGGCTCGATGCTACTGCCGGCGGCGCGCAAGATAACCTCGCCACCGGGGTGAGCGGCAACCCAGTCTGTAATGTCGTAGACCTTGTCCTCATAAATAACCCACGGTCTTTCTGATTTCGGCCCGTGTTCTTTGATCTCGGAGAGCTTATACCGTGGAATCCCGTCACTTTCATGATCACTTGTTTCTTCAGCAGGTGTAGGTGGTAACACTGGCGAACTGTTGGTAGGAGAAGCGTCGGAGGTCGGTTGAAAGGTGGTGAATAAAAGAGTAAGCAAGCCGGTACTAGCGGCTAACGCACCAAGCGGTCTCACACGGGATCGGGATTGTGACTTCGTCTCGGGGGTCGGTTTCGCTTTCGAGGTCGTCTGAGAGATAGGTCGAACGAGGGCCGCTTGGAAAGGGAACGCTTTCGGGTGGTATCTGAGAGGCTGGAGTGTATCAACCGTCTTGCGGAGCCGCTGAGTCTGTGGCAGTCGCGCCACAGCTCTGAACAGCTCCTGACTCACGCGTTTGCATGCTGGAGCAGACATGTTGTAAGGTTGTTGCTGTATCAGCGCAACGCTTCTCGAAGGTTTCCTCCTTCAAAGCGATACATAGTCGTCACTGGAGGTAGGTTGACCGTAGAACAAGCGGTGAGCTCCGTCGAGATAGCGAACACAAGCACTTGCGCATATAGATAAGAAACGCCCAGACGAGGTATAACTAAAAATCGTTCGGTAGATATAAAGAGGTCTGTCAACAACCTCGTTGATATGGGGTATCACGTCGAATGTTCTAAGTTAACCTAGGTTTCGCAACAATCCAGTCTAAGATGAAATGAGAACGAAGAACGAACACAGAACAGCAGTGACAATTCAACCGGAAATTACAGAAAAAGAAGAGATAACAAACCAAACACTTGGCACCACGTTACTCAGGAAGTCAGGTGGCTCTGTGGAAGTAACAACCTGGAATTGTACTGTGTCTACCTGAGGTGGTTGAGTGCCACCAAGCCAACTGAATCATGAAGGAGCGAAATCGGCCCTTGTTTTGACCAGACCAGAAGACACGAACAAGACAAAGAAGGAGCACTCTCCGGTTTTCCACAAAAATGAGGTAAAGATGTGATAATTCAAGCGAGGACACAAGACCCAGCACAGCGGTACCTAATTACAACTTTTGAAAAAACCGAATAAGAGCCCAAGAGTGCCAAAAGAAAGCGGAATACTTGAAAGTCTGAAGATGGACGGCGATCATTGATAGGGGATCTTGCCGATACTGGCCGACCCCAGCCCAGCCTATCGGACGCGTCCCCATATGCCGTCGCTTGACCGGCTACTGCAGGTGCTCAGGTGACTCTAAGGTTAGTCTTTTACGACGCGCTAGCAGAACTTATCTGGGGAAGACTCCGCTATCGCTTGTCGCTGCTGCTTCCTCTCTGTATTTGTGGACTTGGTCGAGAAAAGCTTCCCTGGGCCTCAAGTCATCCCTCAGTTCAATCAAACAGGATCTACAGTCGGAGTTGCTAACATTGAAAGGATGACACGATTGAAAGGATCACGGGCCCTTCCTTGCCTTGGAACAACGTGACCATGTCGATTTTTGGGACGGGAATGTCTTTCTTTCGACATAATTCCAGGTTCAATTTGGGAACTACGAGTCTATTTCATTACACATTTCCTGCAGTTTCTTATGACCTGCCAAATCGTCCCATTTCCCCCAAGTGCGCCTGGAATCAGAGTACTAATAAAACCAGCTTAAACACCATTCACACCATTGACACCGCTCCTCACCGCGAGTTTATGTGTATTAGAAAACGGAGCACCGTTATTAGAGGTATAGAACGTCGGCGGCTTGACACCGTTTGCATACCGGTTCTTGGCATCTTTGGTCATGCCGTTGTGTGTGCCGTTGAAATTCATGTTGGCGATGCCGTCGTAACCCTTGATGCCGGTCGCCTTCTCCAGGCGCGTGGCGATTTCGTCGTCGACTTCCCGGAAGATGGCAATCTGGCGCTTGAGGATCTCTTCTTCCTTGCAAAGACTCATCTTGTGAGACACGTTGCTGATGAAACGCTCGCGCGCAGGCTCGTCGAACACTTTTTGCCACAGTGCTCGCGGGGCGTTGAAGTCCTCCGGCCGAATCTCTGACAGGAACGACACCGCTTGTCCGATGAAATGCCCGTGCGTCTTATCGAGGTCTACTTGACGAGACTGGAATTGGATAGGATCGATCGAGCTGAGATAGTTGGGACGTCGCCCCTGGTTGTAGAATGCCATGGGCCCGTCGCGCTGGAAATTGCCAAACTTGAACCCCGTGCGCGGCGCATTGACGGGCAGTTGCTGGTAGTTGGGACCCACGCGGTGCCGGTGGGTGTCGACGTAAGAGAAGAGGCGGGATTGCAGAACAGGATCGGCCGAGGGTTCGATACCGGGCACCAGATGCGACGGGCTGAAGGCCACCTGCTCGACTTCTGCAAAGTAATTGACCGCGTTCTCGTTCAGCGTGAACTCGCCGATTTTCTTGAGCGGGAACTGCTTCTGGGGCCAGACGTGGGTCAGGTCGAAGACGTTGATTCGCTGCTTCTCCCACATCTCCTCGGCCTGCTTGGGCGTCGCAATCTGAATGCTGATATCCCATTTCGGGTAGTCACCGCGCTCGATTGCCTCGTAAAGGTCCTTCTGGGCATAGTCGGGTGACTTTGTCGCTGAATCCTCTTGGGTGATGAAACCGGTGCCTTGCTGAGACTTGCAGTGCACTTGCACATAAACCCAGTCGCCATCCTTGTTTACGAACTTCAAGGCGTGGCCGGAATAACCATGCATCTTTCTGTATCCGTCGGGGATGCCCCTGTCTCCCAAGAGAATCATGACCTGGTGAATGGACTCTGGATTCTGGGACAAATAGTCCCAGAACATTGTCGAGTCGTCGGCGTGCGTCAAGTGTGTGGAAGGGTCGCGCTTCTGGGTGTGGATGAATTCAGGGAATTTGGCTGTCACTGTTCAGCGAGGCTTCCGGACTGCCTAATCAAGATGACTGACCTGGATCTCTCAGGAAGAACACTGGAGTATTGTTGGCCACGAGATCCCAATTCCCCTGTTGGGTCCTGAACTTGACAGAGAACCCTCGTGGATCGCGGGCGCAGTCGTGAGAGCCAGACTCGCCACCGACGGTGGAGAACCGGACGGTCACTGGACACTTCTTTCCTTTCTCCTGGAACAGGTCGGCGAGGCAGAGTTCGGGGATCGGGTTGGTGCACTCGAAATACCCGTGCGCACCGCTGCCCTTTGCGTGTACGACCCGTTCGGGGATTCGCTCCCGGTCGAAGTGCGATAGCAGATCTATCAAGTGGAAGTCCTGGAGGAGCAGCGGTCCGTTGTCCCCAGCGCGTTGTGCCTCGTATGAATGGGGTTGGGACACGCCATTGCTGTTATCGTCAGTTCTTTAAGTGAGGTGGGAATTCGGTAAGTTACGAGAGCTCACCTGGTAGCGTAGGTTGTTTGCGTTGACGGCATCTGCCGGTCCTTTTCGAAGGATATGAACTGATCAGCCACATGGGCTGAGAAGCTCGTCTCTGCCGATGGTGCCATGGTTGCTCTCAATCTCAGAGCTCGAATCACTTGTTTTTAGAGTCACGAGCTGTGGTGAGATGGAGTGTGCAGAGCTTTGACGATTACATGGTTAACTATCTGTAGCACGGAGCCAAAGCCATATATACCGTCTAATGCCCCCCATTAGGTCGAGACGACCCATCTCCATCCTCGCCATGATGGAAATCTCGCAGCGGGATAATGCGGAAGGACTATCCACTGAGGCGAAACCTTAAACCGTTTCATTGTGTATTCACCCTGAACTGGGTTATGTCAGGAAGAAGCATAGGCTCGATGACGGAGTTACATGGTGGCGTAAAGTAGAAGGTTTGTGCCAACAGCTTGCGATGAGAGGCTACGAAAGCTAATCCGTGCATCTCATTGTGTGGTTCAGAGAACACTTCCACTTATATGACAAATCGACACAAGACATTATGCCTAAGCTGACCTGCCTTTCGCCGTTTTAAAGGCGTCTTCCAAAGTTATACAACAGACAATACGATACTCTTCCAATGCCTTTTACTCCCAGTATCAAGCTGCCTTAGTGAGTGGAGCCATCCACTAGATACGGCATGTCCATCAACGGCTTCCCCCAAGCGCCGGTACTTGGAGATAGCGCTGCCTGGGCAAGCTAATAAGACGCTGCTGGCGTCTGCTACCTTAATGAACAACTATGTTGAAGTGATATGGAGTATTCTTTTCGGAAATACTCTTAACAGAAAGTGTTCAGTGTTTACGTTTTTCAGACTCGGAGGTATATACATTAGTCTTTAGAAACAATATTGTGTAAGTACCGGCGCTATTCGTCAAGGTTAAGTATCTTTGACGTGTATGCAGGTATCTTATCCGTCAACCCTGCAGGTAAACAACACCCCCTCGCTCGTCTCTTGCATGGATGGCTTCTAGGCCCTCATACCAACCCCGATTGAGACGCTTTTTTTCAGCTGGGAACTAGCAGTGCACACACACTAAGGATGTTATTACATGAGAAGGGAAGCGGTGAACTGTCAAGTCACCAGCTTCAACCCTTGGGGTCTGGTCGGCTAGTAGTCTAGACATTATCCCGGCTCGGTCCCGTCCTGTCCCCAATATGCCCCGTTCCCCAATCTTTTCTTTCCCCTCTCTGGGAGAATTTTGAAATATTCACCATTGAGGAGGCGTGCTTGGCTCCTCTTGGCTTGCATGCCAGCAGCCGTGAGGTTGTTGCCGATAGGCGTTGCGTGCAGGCATTGTGCTTGGCGAGCTTTGCGTTCGAGGGTGGCAGGTGATGCTGGATGCTGGCAAGGTTGGACAAATCTTTCTGGGAGGGAGTGAGGGAGGGATGAGATGAGAGTGGATTGGTATACCACCCTGTGCGCTGCGGGGGGTAAGGAGCGTTTTGAATCCGTGGTCATTCAGGTTGTGGTGCTCTATCCGCGTCAAGGTATAAGAAGTTCGCATTTAAGCCCTCGTCTGAGAGCGAAAAAGGGCGATACTTCTTCCCCCCATAGTCTCCCTCCTTCTTGCTGCTCATCCCAAGCTATTTCCCAACTATGGCACCAGACCAGGGACACGAAGCCGCAGAACCCATCGCGAAGGGTATCTTCCCCACCGCGAAACAGGCACTCGGCGATCTCTTCACCTGGAAGCAGCGCGTCGTGGTTGAAAACGACCTTGGCGAGACACACACGGTATGGCAGGCTCCGGAACCTCTCAAGAGCCCCTTTTCTCTGATGGCTCCGCTGAGCGCGAGGGACTGGGCCTTCTTCTTCGTCGGCTGGTTCGCCTGGACGGCGGACGCGTTCGACTTCCACGCGCTCTCGATCCAGACGGTCAAACTGGCCAAGTACTTCGACACGAGCAAGACGGCCATCACCACTGCCATCACTCTGACGCTGCTGCTTCGGTCCGTCGGCGCTGCCATCTTCGGACTGCTGGGCGATCGCTTCGGTAGGAAGTGGCCCATGGTTCTCAACTTGTTCGTTCTGGGTAAGAAAGCGAGAGAATATGTGTGTGGGAAACGTGGGTGTGGTTAAAGATGGCTGATTGAGAATTTCGATATGTTTCGTACAAGCAGGGGCGCTACAGATCGGGACGATTTACAGCGCCACGTTTCAGCAGTTCCTTGCCGTGAGATCGCTCTTTGGTCTTTTCATGGGCGGTGTGTACGGGAATGCGGTAGCCATGGCATTGGAGAACTGTCCGTGAGTTAAACCATTTTCTCGCCTTAGTTAGCACTAACTAACCAGTGAGTTAACCCTTATGTCACTCAGCACGGAAGCCCGCGGCTTCATGAGCGGCATCCTCCAGCAGGGGTACTCGTTCGGGTACGTGCTGGCCGCCATCTCGGACCTCGGCGTCGGCGACGGGTTCAACAGCTGGAAGAGCGTGTTCTGGATCGGCGCCGGCCTGTCCTTCGCCGCGGGGCTCCTGCGCTGCCTCTTCCCCGAATCGAAGCAGTTCCGAGAAGCCAAGGCGGCGGGGACGCGCATCACGGCGACCGACTTCTTCGTGGAGACGAGGCAGATGCTGAGGACCGAGTGGCGCGTCGCCGTCTACTGCGTCGTCCTCATGACCTGGTTCAACTACTACTCGCACACGAGCCAGGACAGCTACACGACCTTCTATCTCCAGCAGAAACAGCTGAAGAACGACGCGGCCGTGCGCGCGAGCATACTGATGAAGACGGGCGCGGTCGTAGGAGGCTCCATCTTCGGCTGGTTTTCGCAGTGGTATGGCCGCAGGAGGACGATCGTCACGTGTGCGCTCTGCAGCGGTCTGCTCATCCCCGGTTGGATCCTGGTCGAGGGCGAAAGGGCGCTTTCGGTTACGGGATTCTTTTTGCAGTTCTTTGTACAGGGTGCCTGGGGTGTTATCCCGAGTGAGTTGTGTTTTCTTCCCTCATAACCCCCCTCTTTCCCTCCCCCCTTAACCCGTCAAAAAACTAATTAATTACTTTACGTGATATGTACAACAAAGTCCACCTCAGCGAACTCGCACCCCAAGCATACCGCTCCACCTTCCCGGGCCTCACCTACCAGCTCGGCAACGCCATCAGCTCGCCCAGCGCCCAGATCGTCAACGCGGTGTCCGAGACGCACTTTGTGCGCAACGCGGCCGGACACGTGGTCGAGGCCTACGGACCGACCATGGGCGTCGCCACGGCCATTATCGTGACGGGCATCATCGTCACCACGGCTTTTGGACCCGAGAAGCGCGGGCGTGAGTTCTCTGGTGGGCCTATCGGTGCTAATATCCATAGGGACGAGGAGAAGGCTGTCGATGCTGGGTCTCTTGATGAGAAGGCGTCTGCTGTTGAGGTGAGGGAGACTAGAGTATAACTTCGTGAGCCGTTCTGCTAGTGGTTTAAGAAGTGGTACTGCTACGCGTTCGCGTTCAGTATATGCGGTTCTTGTCCCGTTTTCTTGAGCCCTTTGCCCCCAGATGTTGGAAATATCATTTTTCTAGGAGATGTAGACCTTGCTTTACTTGTAGTACCTAAAGCTGGTAAGCATGCATTCACCGTACTTTGTATATTATGGATGGAAACCTGGCGGCCGCCTGCGCTTACGATGTACATCTTGGGTTAGTCTAGTCAACGGTCTCTGTAAGACGTCTTTAAGGGGCTTAAAGTACGGAGTCTAGGCAGTTCTAGGTTAGACTTTTCAATAAAGTACCAAGTCTCCTTAATTTCAGCCATGATACTTAAATCTCATTCACTTCCAACTCCGTCCGATGACCTGACCTAGTTACTTCATTCCATGTAGGCTGTCAAGTCTTGTCATCCTCTGTCTAAAGCTTACCCAAGAAGCTTCGAAGTGCTAGCTGATATATACGAAGGTCTGGTCATCGATACATTGAGAGTTCTACAAGATCCGAAACAGGAGGAGGTTGTTAAAGGAGAAAAACAGTCATCATGGCAACACTGACCGAGGAAGCGCAAGCACAAGCGCCGACGCAGATAATGACCAAACCCGAGATGGAAGTGCAAACTCAGACAGGGACGGATACGGAAACGGAGACGAAGATGGAAGCGCAGATATCTGAGGTCACTATAGGCCGGAAAGGTGAGAAGTCGCATACGCTTCTTCATCCTTTATACAACTCTTACCCGTTTTCCATTACGCATGACATATGCAAATTTTCGAAAGGGAGGAAGAGGACACAGACGAGAAGGCGTATATGCTCGTACTACACCCATTTATCACCATGCTCCCTCATCTCATAGGCTCTCATACACACCTCACACACACACATACACCCACACCATCAACATGAAACTCACTTTAGTCTTAGTCTAGAAAACCTAACTGACACATTCAACACAACGCTCAGAGTACCTACCCCACACCATCCCGCTCCTCGTCCGGGCGTTCACCGATGACGCGATATTCAAGTACATCATGGTCGGGCTCGCGACCGAGGAGGCCCGGCTGCGGTGTCTCCGGATCTTCATCCGGGCGCTCATCAAGGGCGCCGTGCTGAACGACGGCCTGATCTTCGAGATGGCCGAGTGGGGCTGCTGCGCCGTCCTCATGCCGCCCGGGCGCAAGTTCGATAACCCGGCCACGGCGCTCCGGGCCGGGCTTCTGGGGATGGTCGCTGCTGTTGGGGGAAGGGGTGTCAAGGTGTGTTTTTTTCTTTGTTTTACTTTTTTTTTCGTTTCACTTGCGTTGCTGTATGTCTGTATAAAAAAGAAAAGGGATCAAAACAAAAGAAAGTAATGGAAAGTCAAACCCAACCGCTAACTCTCACCCCTCTTCTCTCTCCAAAAAAAACAGCACATGCTCGAACACGGCGCCGCGGTGAAAAAGGCCAAACAGAAAGCCTTTCCCGACCGGAAGCAGGTCGCGTCAGCCTCGTACTGGTACCTCTTCTTCCTCGCGACGGACCCGTCGCGCCAGCGCCAGGGCCTAGGCGGCCTCATGCTCGAGCACGTAAAAGACTACATCACGATGAGACAGTCGGACGCGGAGAAGAAGCATCTGCCGCTGTGGCTCGAGGCGTCGAGCGAAGGGTCCAGGAATCTGTACAGCAGGCACGGGTTCGAGGACGTCGAGGAGCTGACCCTGGGCGTCGGCGTCGTGGGCGAGGATGGTGTCGCAAAGAAGGGTGGGGAAGGTGTCAAGACTTGGGGGATGGTTTGGAGACCGGATGGGAAGGTATGATGAATGATACAAATTTCTGGGATCTGGTTGTGATAAATTCAGTGTAAAGGTGAGCTGTTTGTGAATGTTTGTGTATGAGTTCCTGAGCGCAAGTGTGGTTTGTAGTTAGAGATACCAGAGATCATAGATGTTATATTGTATAATGTTACTGTTATATAGAGTTTAATTGGAATAGCGAACGTGGGGTGAAGTTGTCAGTTAATTCGACACAACATTACGTGTAGAGGCTGCAAGCGCGCCACCTCTCTCTTATTTATGCTAACATTGAAAATATAACTTAAAGTACCACAGATTTTCACATTTATACCAAGGTTAGCTCATACTCTTCGTTCCTTTGCCTCCGTTTAAACTTCAAAGGAAAGTTGGTCTCTGGTCACAGCCGAAGTTCCGGTGAAGTCGAAACGAAAACACGGAAGGTGAGCTCCGAGAGGACACTTCCGGAAATGGGCCTTTCGACTCCATCGGCTCCGGGGACCGGACTCACCTAGGTACATGAAAGTAACCTGCATTCGCGTAGGTACCTAACGAGCATTGGATGTAAAATAACTAACTACGTAAGTTATCCTAAACTACCTCTACGATCTCCGTGTATGCGCCATCCTATCGGCATCTTCGGGCCTACGCATAAGTTCAAATGAAGGCATGTCACCTTGGACTTGTCATGAGTATAAGATGAAGATCATCGTCTCTCATCAGTCAAAATCTAGATAGCCTCTAAGAGTGATTGTTAGTTATCCCGTAGTAGACAGATCTTTCGCAATGCCTTCTCGCGTCTTGACATCCCTCCTCCTGCTCGGCGGCAGCACGGCCGTCGTCGCTCAGAAGAACCCATGGGAACAATGTGAGTGAGCACTGTGTTACATTCACTTTTCTTTTTTTATACCCGCTTGTTTGGTCCGACTTACTCACTCCTCGCTCTCACAGGCGGCGGCATCAACTACACCGGCGACACGACCTGCGCCTCGGGATACACGTGCACGTTTCTGAAGTATGACAAACACGCGTATAAAAGTGAGATGGGATGCTAATACAACCTTCCTCTTTCACAGTGACTACTACAGCCAGTGCACTCCCGGCAACGCAGGAAGTCAGTAATCCTCTTCCTTTGCTCTTCTTCACCGGCACATTCGTAATGAATCATGATATATTTCCCATATCCCCCCCACAAAACTAACTTAAAAACCCTTTTCCAGCCACAGCATCGTCGAGCACCCGCACAACAACAGCCAGTTCATCATCCACCGCAACCAAGACCTCAACAACCCTCTCCACCAAATCCACCACCAAATCCACCTCTACCACAACCACCGCCACAACCACCTCCCCCGGTTCCGGCTCCGGGACCGGTAGCTACCCCACAACGCTGATATCAGGGTACTACTGGGTTCGCGCCGTCGAAGCCCCCAACTTCCACTCCTATCTACAAGTCGCCCCCACACCCACACCCTCCCCCGCCCCCGGTCCCGCATATCTACTCTCTCCCACCACCGCGGGACAATTCAACATCATCGACGGACAACTGGTCTACTACCTGCCCTCCTCTCCCTCTTCCCCCTTGTACATGTGGGTCGAGAACCCTGCGGACAAGACGCAGCGCAAGCTGCAGACCGGGTTCAGCACGGAGAAGAACACGTACGGCACCTTCGCCTTCCAGGGCGACACCGTCACCTGGTCCGTCGCCGACATCAAGAGGCCCAACACCGCCGCCTGGCTCGTCTGCGGCGATAAAGGACAGCTGTACATCAACACCGGCGCCTACGCGTACGATACCCCTGCCGGTTGTGCCGATGAGACTGTGAGTGATTTTTTTCTTTACTTCCCCCTTTTTTTCTTCTGTCTTGTCTTCTTTTGGTTCTAGAATGGGGAGGTCAAAGTATCACATGAGATCTGCTGCTGTTGAACTTTTTATTTTTGGGTTTTAAGAAAACTAATGCATTTGGTCTTGTGCTATAGATACATTCCTACGGAGGCTCGACCGCGAATCTGTAAAAAAGCAGATTGAGGGACGTAAGAGGGGACCTAGCTGGTAATTAGAGTACCATCCGTACATCGTATTGTAGCTCATGAAATACATAATAATCAATCACTCACTCACTCACCATCTACGAGAACCCACATCCGAGCTTCTTACACTGACTGGCAGTGGGATTTTCTTCATCATCATCATCTACTTCTTGTCATGGCATTCCTTCAACCTCTGAGTGAACCAAGAACACATACTCACTACATGCCCATACAATACATCTTTAATAGAGCTTAAAAAAAAGAATACACGTCCATCTACAAACACCATATATACACACGACCACGGACGTAGGTATCCAAGTTTACAACATTCCAAGAGGCAAGAAGAGAACCCCCCTCCGTCCCAAGAGAAAGGGCTACCCACGCATCGGGTAGATTTATCTAGCTTTATTCCCCCCTCCTACCCCCAAAATTTCCCTTTCAATTATTATTTTATATTTCCTCGCTTATTATCCACCCTCACGCCTAATAAGGCTTCCGCCCGATGACCACCCGCTGGGCATACCAGGAATGGAAGCTAGGGGACCGGAGCTCGCGTCTGAAGTGGGCGGCGTAGACAGATATCTCCTCCCGCGTCCAGCCGAACGCGTTGGTCAGGACATAGACGATGAATCCTGTATTTACTCGGTTAGCTCACCTCCTCTACACCAATGATGTATGTGATTATGAGTGAGTATCAGTAAAAGACATACCTTCGACGTCTTGCTCGAGGGCAAGTCTGGCATATTGCCCGATCTCCTTATGCTTCGGGTCGGCAGGCCAAGGTCCGAGACTCGTCTGTACGGCACAAAAAGCAGCGAATCAGTAACGAGGCCCCTTTTTACACGGAGTAAACGGGCAAGCTCGACTCACCTTCATGTTAATAACCTTGATATCAACAAACCCAGCGGCCTCCATGGCCTTCCGCTGCAAGTCCTCCTCGATGATGCTGAAGGAGCGCCCGAACTTCTTGCCCGACTCGCGAAAGATCTTACCCCACTGGTCGAGGGCGGAGCCGGGCGCGACGGAGCCGTCGTCCGACGTGATGACGGCCGACGACTCCTTGGACTCGAAGATGCCGCCGGGCTTGAGCGCCCGGTACACCTCCCGGAAGAGCCCGTACCAGTCCGGGATGGCGCCGATCAGCCACCGCATGTGTATGTAGTCGAACGAGTTGGGCGCGTATGTCCACGGCTGAGTGATGTCGTCGATCTCGAACTTGAGGTTCGGCGGGATCCACTGCGGTTGCGAGGGCGAGATGTCGACCCCGATCACCTCGGCGCTGGGGTATTGGTCGGCGAAGTCACTGGTAAAAGGGTTTCGCTGTTAGTCCTTCCTCTTCGCCTGTAGATTGTAGAGAGTGTGGGTAGGTGACGTGACTTACATTGCCCATATACCTGCATGCGCAAACAAAACAGTCACGTCAGTTCGTCTGATTCTGAATCTCGTGGCTTTCTCGGTGGTCGGGACACTGACCTGTGCCGCATCCGACGTCCAACACTTTCTGCAAAGTTTTAAAATTGTCGTTAGCACAAGCCTGCTAGTCGCGTACATGTACGGTGAAGATTCGTCCTCACTCCTAGCCTCGACTCGTCAAGATCCGCCATGTGAAGTTTGCCGTCCTGCATCAACGTCGACACGTGATGTCTGAGGTTTTTGACAATCAGCCATTGCAAACCACCGAGACATCCCTTTTCTCTGCACGTACAGGATATCCATGGACTCGTCATGTTGAGCATCGTTCGGGTTCCTGTGACCACCAGGTACATATGTCAGTGCTGACAGTCGGACAAAAAGTTGTAAATGGCACCACGGGTGACGCACCATGATTGCGCATTGCCCCTCTCGCTGTGGAACGTGCGGCCGTGGACGGTTCGGTACTCGAGAATGCTTGCCGAGAGCGAGGCGGTGGAACTAGCAGCGTCGTCGCCGTAGGCAGAATCGGTATCGTCGTCTTCGAATTCTTCCTATAATACGGAAAGCAGGAGAGAGAGTTTCTCGTCAGCCACGACCGTCATCGTCTCGATTTCGCTCATCGGACCATCCCATCCCCTCGCCGTCCGTGATCCTGTGCCTCTCAGTCATGTCTTACCGGTGGATTGACCCAATGCGACGCCGGCAAGAGGGGAGCTTGCGAGTGATCCGCGGGGCCTTGTCCAGATCCCGTCGCTACCGGCGATGATGGAGAGGCCGCTGTGGCTGCGGCTGCGGCTGCGGGGGCTGGGGAGCGTGCTGAGGTTGAAGCGGATGCGGGCGTGGCCGGTGCTGGTGCTCGCGCTGGTGTTGAACTTGGCGCTGGCGTTCTCTCTCTTGACTCAGCAGTCGTTGATGGCGCCGCGGATTCACTGGTAGCGCCGGCCCTCGAAGTGCTAGCCTTCGTAGTAGTGTCTCTCTCGGGCGTGGAAGACGTTCGCGGCGGACCGCTAGCGGGATGCCGACTGGACATCGTGGGCTTTATTTATGTAACGCTGTCAAGATAGTAATTATATGCTATAATCGGTATGATGATTCGCCAAAAATGACTTCGTCCTCTATTGTTCATAGACGAAGTAGGTATATAGATAAGCGTAGGTAGGAAAGGGAAATGAAGAACTAGAGCTCAATTGAAGAAGATGAAAAAAACACCAAGAAAAATGACCAGTCTTCCTCGATCGAAGAGGCGGTTCGGCTATCTAAAATGGGCGTACGCAGTATGTTTAATAGTTTGGACTAGGTTAATAGACAGGACCAAGGAAGCCCAAAATAGAAAGAGTTGCAATAGTGTATGATCCTTGAACAGGTTATATGGGCAAATAGTATGTGATCCTTGCCTGCTGTCAGACCAGGTTAACCGTTAGTGCTGTACTGCTGTACAAGTAAGTCTGTTGAGTCTTGATAACCTGATACAACGGGCATTCTATGGAGATGCAGGGATCTACCACTTTCTCTAAGCCTGTCATACAAACGAACGAGCCAACCAAAACTGGGCTGCTGTCGTAGCGTGTTTCTCTAGTAGGTTACAAGGTGCTCGCAAGTGGGTAACACGGACCTGCAGCTGACGAAATGGGGGTGGATTCTGACCTACCTACCACTCAAGAAACATGATATATCAACAGCCACAAACCAGTAAAATGGTTGAAACAGACCTCAAGTTGTAGGATTCTGTGCTATTTACTGTATGCCGAAGCTCTGTTTCGTGTCTTCAATCAACACTTTGGCAATACTGGGATTGGAAGCTATGGCTTCTCCGTTACTGCGGCCCCGCTTAGGTGGGGGGTGACGAAACGACAGCAGTACTGTTGGACCCTAGTGTCGGCAAGGTGAGCAAGTACTTTGGAGCAAGTACTTTGTCCTAGTCACCTCCTTTTGGTAATATTAGCGTTGTATTCTAGAAAACAGTTGGCAGTTAGTCTAAAGTGAGGGGAAAATCTCATGTATATTATGGTGGCATTGAATATGCCATGGTTGTCTCATCATACCTGGGTTACTTTGGTTGGTTGGTCTGCGTTAAACTCCTTGTTGTGGTTCTTGTCTCCTGTAACCAGGTGAGCCAGTTATCCTTTTTTTCGGACCGTTCTCTTGCCGCTCTCTTCACCTTCAATCCTCTCCTTGGACAATGCCGGGTACAAGGTAATACATTGGGTTTCTGTAGCCTCTGGTGGCTTTAGGTAGACAGATAGTCACAAGACTACTTCCTCTCTATTGTAGACTATATGACGGACTAAGTCAACTTTTGACTAGGTCGTTTCATGCTCACCTAGGTCACAGCATTTGCCTGCCGAACAACTTCAGTCGGTATGCCCAGACTTTCTTTCAAGAGGGGAAGCAGACAAGGTGCATGCTTCTTACCTTGTTCTTTTCCATTCCCCTTGCCGACGGCCAAAACGTACGTGCATGGGGAGTAAAGAGACACCACAGCGCCCACGTTGCGTTCCCGGCATAATCCTTGTCGGCCCTGGGCCCCTCACCTCATAATGCTACAGGGTAACAGCGCACGCGCACAACAGGTGGGACATCCTCGTCGCAGTTTATTCCCATTTTTGGAGAGAAGGAGCGATATACAGTTCTACAAGTACTATCTTGCAGATTGGTGGTTTCCTCCGTTGACAATGTGAACACCTTTCCCCGATTTGCATGTGTATGAGACTCCCCCTATCCGTCAACATTTCCAAAGGTAAATTGGCAAAATAGTTACAACAATGTTATACATGTATGTCTGTGGGCCTCGCTGCTTCGGCCCGAGCCTTTCCTGCATACCAAAACCTTGACCTGGTCAAGAAAGTGCGTCAAGGTACAGCAGTATTTCACATCTGAAAAGTCGTCTGCGACACTCCGGGTGGGAAAAGGACCAACAAATTGGTGAAAAGCTGACAATGACGAATAATCCCTTGCCGCAACAACAACACACGCCCAAAATGACAACCAGAATGTGGGATAATTAGGTAGCAAGGTGGCCATGCGGAACCCTGGTTAAACTGTACATGGTGACCGCCTTTTTCACCAACAGACCTGGTCCTCACCCACACCCCCAAATGTTGCTGCAGCCGCACAAAGGTCTGCTGAACGGCCCTACCATGACATCCGTTTGGTCCAATACGACCTCACCTACATATGCGTCCCGCAGGTGTTTATGCGGCTTTAGCAGGTGAGGGGGAAAAGGAGACAAATAGGAGGTCACGGTTGGTTCGGACTCGATGACCATCTCTCCTTGACATTGTTGCCAGTTGGCCACTTACATGCCCCCTAGCCCCCCTTTTCTCCGCAATCTTTGTTGTTGTTGTTGCAGAGAGGAGACCAAAAACCAACTCCTGCCCAGGGGTAATTAATATCTTAAGAGGTTATCATCTCTAAAACCTCCACGACAACATGTCCGTCTTGTTCCCATGCTTACAGTTGGGAAGCGATTCGAATGTTCTACAGGGAGCCATCCTCGAAAAAAGCTTGTTTCGACTGTTTATGTGTTATGCAAACGATAAAATTTGCGTAATAAAGCTGTCATGGTGATGGGGTTAAGTACCTAGGTAAGAGTGCAGAGTAAGTTGACAGGTGTAGATCAGCTTTTTTTACAAGAAGCTGGCCTGCGTCTACATATGCATACTTATGCATATGCATCTTATCAAAATAGCCGTTTTGTCTACCGGCCTATCCGAGTTCATTTCTAGAGACCGGCAGACTATACGATTATGTCAAGCAGGCAGAAGTTCACCGCTTGCTCTCTCTCCTCAGACTTGGATGCGCGTGCATATATATGCATGCATGTACATACGTACATACGTAGAAACGTCAGCAACTCTTGAGGTGTGTGTGTGTGTGTGTGTGGCATTAATTACCTGATACGTTTCCTACATGAGGGTCGAGACCATGACCGGAGATACGTCACGGAGTTCCGCGATGGGACCTTGTTGTGTATGCCGGCAATCCGTCAATAGAGGCATTGTCCTAACCCCGCTCGAATGCTATAGCAAGGTAGTCATCTATGAATAGTATATCCATGTGTTTGCTGGCGAGTATGATGGTACTGAAGAGATGAAAATCACTCAGCAAATCACGGGCAAGAAGGACTAGAACTCGCCACTGTTATCATGTCCTATCTTCCTCCGGATACTTTGAGCCACGCGAAGAACGTATGCCATTGTGTACTCCATCAAATACCTCATGCATATGTACATACAAGACACCGATTTTGAACCTTCCAACACTACCTACATTCGCACGCAGTAGCATTAGATACATTATTGGCCTAATTAACACTCCATCAAAAGCAGGTGACTCTAGCAGCACGGTTCTTATAATCGGCCGTTCTGTTACGTTAGTACCTGGCCCGTTGTTGGCTTCGGTGGCATATGTGTGTGCATGATACTCCAAAGTGAGAGGAGGCAGGCGAATAGGTAAAAGCTCCGCTGTTGGTTCGTCGGTGCATGAACACCTACCCTCGTCGTACTTTTGCGAAGATTATTTCACCTTCAGAATGCAGGTTAGTTAGTTCCTTGCATTTCTGAAGAGGAACCCAGGGGCAAATTAACCGAGTATGGTGGCGAAACATGAGGGATAGGACAAGAGGACAATGTTGAGATTGAGAAAAAGCCTGTACGTGGTAAAAATAGAGCCTATATCTCACTGGTATACCATGATACTTAGTACGAAAAACATCTCATAGAGGTCAGCTTGGATATCGCTTTGGTCTTAAGAAGTGTTTCACGAGATAATGTGAGGAGACCGCCAAAGTTCGATGGAGGATATTCGAGGTTTTGCATCGGTGTCGGAATACCAGGTCAATATATTCTGTTCCTCATGTCTGGCATACTCGTGAAATACGTAGCAACTTTTATATTATTGTGACGTAGTTTCAGGGTTTCTAAACCCATTCATTCAATTCAGATTTCATTTTTCTTCCGCATTATATTGTCGTGGAGGGAATTGCGGCCAGAGATTGCGACGTACACCACGTGGTCTCCCCCCTAACGAGCGTTCTGAGGATATCCGAAATACTCACTCACCTTGGTTGCTTCTATAGGCAAACCCTGATCAGCGAGGGCCTGCCCGTACATGGCGTATACAATAGAAGAGGGAAAGATGTGCCATCACCATCAAAACACTGGAACATACAAATGTTCAAGATCACGCGATGATGTGGTGATTTACAACTGTGGCTTTCTGAGCAGAAATGGAACAAGTTTCCCCATTCCGTTCATCTACATTGCATGTAAGAATTCAAGAGGCCTGCCCCCTTTCCTTCGAGAATAATCCCACAATAACTGAACGAACCTGCTACCTCGTAACCTAGTAGTTCAATCATCAAAAAGGACAACCCCCCGTATTAATCCCCTCCATCCTCTTCACATCCGCATCCATCTCCTCCCCGCCCAAGCCCATGCGATTCGTGGGCCCGAGATCCGTCCACAGATACCCCTGAGGCATGTACCTCGCCGGTTCATCACCTGGCAACTTACCGCCGTACATCCAAACCGCCCACGCCTTCGGCCCCCAGCGATTCCACACCGTGGGCTTCACATAGAACGGGTAGTTCCCATACTGGACCCGCGAGCGCATGCGTCCGGTCACGGGGTCCGTCTCCGCCATCCTCTTGGCCTCGCGCAGGCGCGGGAGTGCCAAGTACCTGAGGAACATCCTCCGGAGGAAGAGGACCGAGTACACGACCGCAGCGGCCGCGATCCCGGGCTCGGGCAGCACGAAGGCCTCCCTGACGCGGTCGCCCATGAGCACGCAGACCATCTCCTCGACGAACGGGCGCGCCGGCCGCGGGATCCAGTACGTGATGATGGGGATCAGGGCGCGGGCCGGCTTGTTGGCGATGGTGCTCGGCTGCATCTTCTGCGCCTCGTACCGCTTCGCCCAGGCCGCGATGTCGTCCGCGAAGTCGATGCCGTCACGCCAACTACCCTTCTCTTGCTTTGAGCCCGCGAGAAGTCCCTCGTACCGGATCCCCATTGCGTCCCCGACGCTCTTCCAGAACACGCCGTAAGCACACCACTCCATCTCGTTGAAGGAACGCCACTCGTACAGGCGCGCGAACCGCGCGGGCTCAGTAACGAAGACGCTGAGTGTGTACAGGAGGTCTTCGTTCGTAATGGACCCCTCGCGAATGTACTTGCTGTGGAGGAAGTTGGTCCGCGCCAAGGCTCGCATGCTGCGCTCCGAGTGGGGCGGGCTGATCATGAATTCGTTGATGAGGGCCGCTGTGTCTTCGTATCTGTTCCCCTTTGCCTTTAGTTGTTCAAGTTCTTTCGGAGTGTTTTTTTATTGCTCACAAAGGGCTTCGTCATTGGGTGGTGAGGCGCATGTTCATCCACCAGTTTTATATACCCCGTGTATCGGGAAGGTTGGATAGAGGTATTAATCTTACCTCTTCTGGGACTTCACAGGATCTGTGAGATTCCTAGTAGCCAGGAGTAACTTGCTTATAGACTCGACACCGTAGGTCTGCAGAAGCTGATTAGTAAAATTCTCTTTCTCCTCGCCGTAGACTTTCTGTCTCTCTCGCTTCCCCCCCTTTACCTTTCCACAAAGAAAACCCACATCCCAGCCTCATATATAGGCCGCAACATTTCATCTTACCCCACGGCTCAGAATAACTCCAATCCCCCCTTTCCCGGTTCCCTTCTTATACATGAAAAAGAAATATCTCACACACACCTTAAAAAGCCCAAACTGCAAGCCCAGTTCATGAAACGCTGGAATTTCGTACAGGGACAGGTAGTTGATGATCTGGTGCGCCTGCTCGTTCGTCATGCGCGCGAGCGCCTCGCGGCCACAGCCGGGGGGAAAACCCATGCGCTCGCGCAGCTTTCTCTCGCCGCGGTAGCGGAGCGCGCGGCAGAGGGCCAGATAGGCTAGGAATAGGAATAGGGGTACGATGAGTATGTTCCGAGTGGTGGGATTCGATGTGGCGGGGGGCAGAATGTACGAGGACAGGAGCGAGTTGGTTGTCGCGGTTAGGAGATCCGCTAGCCCTCTCGAGGAGGCGTTCATGGTTTTGATGTTGTTGACAACACGAAGAGAAGACTAGTAAACTAGTTGCGTAAAGAGGTTTGCATAAACGGGGGGAAGTTGAGTTTAGGTTGTTGATGATAAGGGAGTAGAGACTGCGGAGTTGACTCTGCTCGGTAGTTGCGTTACGCCATCCGCACCGCAGGGATATGCTTGGATGATAGAGTGTTGGTGACAAGTGGCGTTTTACACGTGCGTACCACAAAATGTCTCAGAGCCTCTTGTGACGCTTTTCTGCAACTGCTTCCCTCAGAGCCGTGTTCTCTCGCAGAGTGTACCAAGGGAAGAGGAAGTAACCACTTTCATGTAAGCTAAACCAGGGGATCACAATATGGAAGGATGTTCCATTCCCAGAGTCTTTCGTAGCCTGTAAGTCAGTTCCAAACAGAGTAGAGACAGGAGGAAGTCACTTGCTCCCTTAGGAAGATTGGATAGACAAGACAACTTTTGGGTTACAGTAACTAAGATATCAAGATCTGAGGTCATGAAACACGATAATAAACCACTTCCCGGTCCATACTAGAAGTAAGTGCTGTCGAGGTATTCTCACAGGCCGGCAGACTCACAGTGATAAAGAGAGGAGAGAAGACGGGAGCTGGTTGATTTTTAGCTTCAACTAGGCTGACCTAGTCCCGGATGCTGCGGATATGTATGTATATGTCTTCCCTTCACACTACCTAGTTACCTACCCAGCTGTCTGTCTGTGTAGCCTTCGGTTAACCAAACATCAGGACAAACAAAGCCAGATTTCTCCGAGGGACCAAACCTACAAACTTACATACAAACATCCCTTTGTTCAAGACAAGCCTGGTTTCCAACTCTTATGCATGACCACATCCAATGAGCAACTTCTGTGTCGGTCACCTGCTTCCTCATACTAACCTAGATATGCCGTAGTCTCGACTTCTTGAACCTGGGTATAGTGAACTAGAAGAAAGAATGTCAGGAGTGAATGAATGATGAGGATATAACCAAAAAAAAAAGAAGGGAAATAGAATAATTGTTGCCCTCTGGAAATGGCCCTATACACTGGACCCCATACAAAATAAGCAAGTGAGAAAAAGTCATCATTTCGCGGGTGTTCGTTTGGTTACGACTCCCGACTTAGGACCTCAGTCAGACTCTTACGTCAAGCGGAAATAGGCATCACATGACGTGCAAGGCAAAACCAGTACCGCAGTCCCGGGACATCTAACCTAGATAGATGGATATGCCTAAGCGTCTCAGACAATATAACAACCCATCACATCACATCACAGTCTGACATGTACATATATCCCTAAACTAGACCGGGAGTACCGAGATGTTGCGCTCGCTGCGTGGGGATTTCTCTGTTCCTATATACTAAGCTTACCCCGTGGGAATAAGAACCAGTCTTCTAATAACCTTATGATAGTCTCACTTCCTTCAGAATGGCTGACATCATCCACAACCAGAACCTCGGCCCAAGACCACACAAAGAAAAGCACAGCAGGGCACGAGGACAAAATCGACATGCAAGGGGGCGTAAAAACAGATCCGATCCACCTATTTCGCCCCCTTTTTAACCGCATTTGTTGAAGGAGCCTCTTTGGGGAGGTAAACCCACGCCCAACCTCAACCTCAAGTTTCAACAGAACCCAAGACAAAAACAAGTGAAAACAGGACAACGAAACAGAAACAGACAGACAGACAGACCTCTTCTCTATTGTGTACTTAATATATATACGTATGCAGCAACAGAGTACCGCTAACAGTACAGTTTTATCTAACCTAGGTTTTCTCACAACACTATCTAAGCAAATAAATGCCATCCATTATTGCTAGTAACAAAAAGATATAACTAAAAACAAAAACAACCTCTCTTCATCGCCCTAGCCTCAACCTAAACTCTAACCTAAGATACTTAATCTTTATTTTACAGCAAGAGGCAAATTTCTAGAGACGTGTATAACTCTCGGCGTTTCCAGCAAACTGGTAAATACCTGTATAACTGATTTGTTATATAAGTACTTAAGCAAAGTATCAAGCCACACACCTGAGAGGGAGATACTGCAATTATCGAAGACACTTTTTCGATTTATATCAAGGGACAAATACTCAACGACTGGGGCTCCTCCAGCAGTTCTAACAGCCGAGGGCAATACACAGAAATGGCTCCTTTAGTCATCTGCTTACAGAGCAGCTTGCCGGCAACACCCAGAACCGGATATCCGCTCAACAATGAAAAATCACCAGGAGAGAAACTTACAAGAGCACGGAAGGGCTTCTGTTCATGTAATAAATTTATTAAATTATCCCAATGGAAATAAATAAATATATAAAACTCCACACACACATCCCCCCTACGTAACCCTTAACTGCCTCCTCGTCTTCCAAGCCTTGATCTCCGTAAGCAGGCCCATGACCAGGGGAACACCCACGGGCCCGAGGAGAGGGAGGTAAACAGCCACCTTGTGCTCGTCGGGGAAGTAGAGCTGGTCCACCATGCTCTTTTCGAAAAACGCACGCTCGGCCTCCGCCTCCGCGATGCGGGCATGTTCGAGGCTTTCCATACTTCCCAGCTTGTCGCACGCGAGTTCGAGATGATGCAGCGACTTGGCCACGCCGTCCGCAACGCTCGAGGGGATCGAGATGCTCGGCAGAGCGAGCGACAAACGGGCCAGAGATCCCAGCGACGAGGACGCGCGCAGGAGCATGTCTACGGACCGGACGCGCGTCAATGTCGACAGTCGCATGGGCAGCGAGCCCGTCTGCGGGGTCCCGAGGAGCGTGAGGAGATGCGAGGTGAAGGTGAGCATGGGCTGTTTGAGGTACTCTGACGGCACGTGCGTGACGGCTGGGGGCGAGAGGAGGTACACGGAGCCCCACTGCGGGACGAGCCACGACTGCGACGTCTCCCCCCCTGCGTTCAGCCCTATCGTCTGATTTCCCATGAACACGACAAAGTTGATTGTAGGTGCCCCTCCTATCGAGGGTGACAGGGGCCACTCGGCCGCATTTATAAACGACGCAAGGTCTTCCTTGCTCAGCACCTGGGACTGCACACCGGGTATGGCGTAGAGCTGGACCTGCGTGTCGATGGTGAAGTTGTGGATGGGGTTGAGCATATCGAGAACGGGCTTCATATACTGTTCGAGGGCACGCTCGATGTCCCAGCTGCTGGGAGTCGAGCCACTCGTAAACAGGGAGAAGGTTAGATGGTAGGTCCCCGAGTACTTCATCGATCGTGTCATCCGCCGCGACAGGGACTCGTCTACACCCCTGTACACGTCGCTCGGCTTCCGATCCGAAGACAGGGATGACGTTGCCAAGAAGTAGGACATCAGGGCCTGCTCCTCAGCGAAGGCCTCGCGAAGTTGGGTCGCTATGTAGGTGGCGAGCCCAGAGGATTGCGTCTCCGGAGTAGGCTTCGTGGATGGGGGATATGTGATTTCGAGAACAGCCAGATGTGTATGAAAGGCGGATGTGGGCATGGACGCGCCAGCAGAATCTCCCTGCAGTAGTCGTACTTTGATCGCATCGTCATCGTCGCCATGGGAAGCTTTGACGGCCTCTATCGTAGGTGAGACCGTATCGACGTGGTGTAGTCGCAACCGATGACCGGGGAAGTCGGGCATCGTATCGAGCGCATATTGAGTGATTGACAGCAAGCTCTGGGCTTCTTGCTCATTCAGGTCGGGGGTCTCAACGGCGATTCGAATGGGAAATACAGGGTCGCATGCCTACAGATGGTTAGCAAGATGGGAGAGTGGGCTGCCCGTGTGGTTCTGCTCACTCTTCCATCAGCCCACTCCATCATCCGGTTCAGGGGCAAGTCCGCCCGATATATCGTCGTGGTTTTCCACCATATCGGAAGTCCCAGGCAAAGCACGAGTAGCCAAAAGGATGCGATTATTAGCGACCGACGGAAGATGTGCGCCGGGTTCTCGGGAGGGGGCGGTTTGATCTTGGGCTTCGTCTTCACAGCCGGGCCGGGAACGTCATTCTCGTCAGTGTTGGCGTCTCCCTTTATACTGCTAATGCCACTGTTTTTGAAGTCGCCAGTAAATACTACCGCTGCAGCACTCGCTTCGTCATTGCCGGAAGGGTTGGCTTGGTCGTCTTTCCGCTTTCTGAGCGTTGAATCCGACATGGCGATGTGGACCACTATGTGCGATGGAAACCGTCCTTCACTTTATCGTCACCATTTCCAAGGCCTCAAAAGAGAGCCGACACTTCCCCAGGAGTGCAACTCGGAAAGAGGATAGAAAGCTTCTCCTGATGGTTGCTGAGCTTCGTGTATCCGGTCGTATCATTAAGTTCGAACTGTTCCAAAATAATGACAGCTTCGGATAGGGTCATTTGCGAAGGGGCATAAACATGCTTATTCGGGTACCGTTACAGCAGTATTCATGTATTAGGTATACTCCATAGTTGCAAAAGGACCCTTTAGAAAAGGTACCTTCCAAAGTCCCTGACTCAAACACGTCTCCAATGCTGCCAACACTTGCCAAGCTCTTCTGCGCAGAACAGATGACTTGTTTTGTTCTTGGATCCAATCATTTTCTCTTCGGATGTTGGGAGGGTAGCCTTAATATACCTAAATATAATAAGGACCCCTCTGTAGGGTACTTTTGATAGGGTGCCTACAGGTACTTTTTACCACCAAAAATAAGCTCATCGAATCGAAACTGACAACCCGATAGGACATTGACTAGCACGAAATGTAAACCTGGGGATCTGGCCTTATTGGTGGATACTAAGGTTAGAACTTAGGGGATACCAGTTCGTGAGAACCTCGCTTCATTATCGTGACTGTATGGTTTGATCGGACTAATCTGATGTATGGTAGGGAGCGACCGCCCTTGAGGTCAGTAATAATATTTCAGAAGAAAACAAGGCAGTAGATAGATACATCCCATCACCTGTCTGGGATAAATCAACGATTGCCAATTGGGTTTTCCTGGAAAGTTCCTCCCCCTCTCATTGGAAGCTGCAAGTTCCATCTCCACTTCCTGCCTCATCCGATCGCCTAATTGTGCAAGAGATATACAACTGTACAGCATATGCCATAAAGGGAACCTAGGACCCTTGACTGATGTGCACCCCTGCCCGGCATCTCCTCTTATTATTACAGGTACTATCCTAAAAAAGATGCCGAGGTACAGGACTTGGTACGAGAGAGGATTTGCCATTCCTGCGACTGCTTTTTAAGTACCAACGTGTTGTGTCTTATCAAAACCCAATTCCATGACACCATTTGTTATCTTATTGCCAACGACGTTGATCTGGGTTTGAAAATCAACAAGTTTTATGGTAGCCAGTTTGGGAGTTATTGCTGATTCGATTTTATTTTTTCCCCATCTCATCATCATCAGGTTAAGCCTCTTGTTTAGATCGTGTTAATCCCATCTCCAAGTCACTAGGGCTGTACTCACAGGTTCACCCTTGATTCACCAAGCTTAGAAGCTTTGACACTGTAGGTAAGGAGATACTTGGCTTAAAGTTACCCATTGCGGCACAGCTGTTGCGCTCTCCTGTACCAAGGTCAATCGAGCTAAGACAGAAATTTAATTCAGGGTCCCTGGACTGATTGTACTCGCCGACAAATAAGGTGTCATACCCAAGGCCAAACAAAGTTAAAAGCGCCGACGGGAAGATGTCTTGTAAGTGCACAGAACTCTCTCTACCTTTATGATAACAACTCTACAGAAAGACATGATCAAAGACTGATTTTCAAAAGTGCCTTTGGCTGCTGCTGCAGTACCAGCTGCTGCTGCTGGTCTGGCGTATTTGAATGCAAAGACATCGTTCGCATACGACTGGCGCCTCATCCGTGGCCTGATACCAGCAATCTACAGGAGCAGACGCTGGGAATCTACAGACCGCGTCAATCTCTTCTACCGTCTCGAAGAGATCGCCAAAGGGAAGTCCGCCAACTCGGTAGCCCTCTTATTCGAGGACCGATCATGGACATACGCTCAGATGTACGAGGCCGCCCTGAAATACGGCAACTACCTCAAGGCCAAGTATGACCTGAAGCCCAAGGACATCGTCGCCCTGGACCTCATGAACTCGGACCACTTCCTACTCCTGGTCTTCGGTTTGTGGTCTATCGGGGTAAAGCCGGCCTTCATCAACTACAACCTGACCGGCGAGGCGCTTTGCCACTGCGTGAACACGGCCAACTCGGTGCTCATGCTGGTCGATCCCGATGTCTCGCACAACGTCGGCGAGGCTGTGGTTCAGAATCTGAACGGCTTGCGCATCGAGTACGTCACCCCAGAGTTCATCTCGGCAGCCATGTCCGTCGAGCCGATACGGCCCCCCAACCAGCTTCGCTCTGGCAATCTCGGACGCGACATGGCCATTCTCATCTACACGTCCGGAACGACGGGCCTTCCCAAGGCGGCCATTGTCTCTTGGTCCAAGATCATCCATGCCTCAGCCTTCATCCCCAGATGGCTCAAGACGCAGAAGTCGGACGTATTGTACACGGTAAGCCGTGGGTCGACTCGCAAGATTTTCATGAATCCAGATGGCTGACTGAAGTCATTGACAGCCCATGCCGTTATATCACTCGTCTGCCATGGTCATGGGCTTCCTCCACTGTTTTGAGGCCGAGGCCACCTTTGCCATCGGTCGCAAGTTCTCAACCAAGACGTTCTGGAAGGACGTCCGCAAGTACGACGCGACCATCATCCAGTACGTTGGAGAGACCTGCCGGTACCTGCTAGCGGCCAAGCCCGAGTTAGACCCGACGACGGGGGAGATTCTGGACAAGAAGCACAAAGTCCGGCTTGCTATGGGCAACGGGCTGCGGCCCGACGTCTGGGCGAGATTTCAGGACCGGTTCGGCATCGAGAGCATCGCCGAGTTCTACGCAGCGACCGAGGGGTTCGTGGGAACGTGGAACCTGTCGCGCAACGAGTTCTCTAGAGGCGCCATAGGCCGCGGCGGTCTCATGTTCGAGTTCTTCATGAACATGAAGATCGCCATCGTGGAACGCGATCCCGAGACGGACGCGCCGTGGCGAGACCCCAAGACGGGCAGGTGCCGGCAGGTGCCCCGTGGCGAGGTCGGAGAGCTGCTGTTCGTCCTCCCGCCCGACATGACGCAGGTCTTCCAGGGCTACTACAACAACGCCAAGGCGACCAACAGCAAGATCATCCGCGACGTGCTCAAGAAGGGGGACGGCTATTTCCGGTCGGGCGATCTCGTCAGCTGGGACACCGAGGGCCGGATCTACTTCCACGACCGCATCGGCGATACCTTCCGCTGGAAGAGTGAGAACGTGGCCACGACCGAGGTCAGCGCCATGATCGGCCTCCATCCGGCTGTCGACGAGGCAAACGTGTATGGCGTTCAGCTGCCCCACCACGACGGGCGGGCTGGCTGTGCGGCCGTGGCGCTCAAGACGAGCACGAATCTCGACGACGCGGTCCTGCGATCGCTGGCTGAGCATGCCCGGGCAAAGCTGCCCAAGTACGCGGTGCCCATCTTCCTGCGATTCGGCAAGGGCATCTCGGCCGCGATCACGGGCACCAACAAGCAACAGAAGCACAACCTCCGAGTCGAGGGCATCGACCCAGCCAAGGTCGGTGATGATGAGCTGTACTGGCTAAAGGGTGACACGTACGTCAAGTTTGAGAAGGCAGACTGGGACAGAATGAGCGCGGGGCAGGTCAAGCTGTGAAATGGGGTCAAGGGGAAGGGGTTATTAGGTTAAAAGAGAGCGCGTGCTTTGTTTGCTTGTCTCCCTGCACATAAGCGTTTCATCATGTACAAAAGACGTTACACAGTGATGACCTAAGCTTAGACTTTCATAGACAGACAGAATGATTTCTAATTTCCACTGTATCCTATGCATTTTTTATCCAGGCATCCAAGTTTAAGCAGGAGTAAACTCGACAGAAACGAAACCATGAATGAATGATATGATGTATATAAGTAATTCCCACTTTATAATAGAGAGGTTGAAGTTAAGTTCGTAGTAAAATACGCCGACCACGCTATATTAAGTACCCCGCCCCCACCATGAAATTTAACTTTCCTTACAGCAGTGCAGCAGTACATCCCACTTATTGCCGCCTCTTGTTGTCGCCCCTCCAAAATTTCGTGCTTCACGGACAGGGACGGGACAAGTTCTATACAAATCATACCATATACCAGAATATCTCTGGCTGACACTCGTTTCACCATGGCCTCAACCCTCAGCGCAGCGCCCGTACTATCAACCGAGAACGAACGTGCACTTTTCGAGGATCCCACGCCCGTCGTCGCAAACTACAAACGAATCGAGAGAACCGACGATGAGCTCGCCAACGTGTACGAGATCACCCGGACGGCGGCCGAGATACAGAAACGGGGCTGGAGGCGAGTGGCTCTGCAGTTTCCCGACGCCATGCTCGGGGATGCGCCGTGGGTTGTCTCGGCGCTGAACAAGGAGTTTGACAAGGAGGAGGACTCCGAGGCTTCAGAGCCAAAGAGAAGACGGCTTTATATCCTGGCAGACACATCCTACAGCTCCTGCTGCGTGGACGAGATCGCCGCCGAGCACGTAGACGCCGACTCGGTCGTGCACTACGGACGCGCATGTCTGAGTCCGACGGCGAGACTTCCGGTCCTTCATATTTTCACCAAACAAGACCTCGACTACGATGCGGTGGTCGATGCGTTTTCGAACGAGTTCCCGGACAAGGGGGTCAAGGCGGTGGTCATGGCAGATGTCATGTTTCAGGACCACGTCGCGCCTGTGTGCGAATTCCTCAAGGAGAGGGGGTATACTTCGGTTTTCGCGACGGATATAATACGAGACCCTTCGAGCACGATACCGAACCGGAGCGTTGCGTCCATAGAACCCATAACAGCAGGTCTGCACGACTACGACCTGCACGATTTCCACCTTTTCCACATCTCCTCACCGCCGACATCTCTCCTCCTATCCCTTTCCTCGCGCCTGAGTTCTTTGCGCATATACCCGACACCGTCCTCTCCCTATTCAACATCCCCACACATAGCAGCGGACCCGAGCACGACGCCCTCGATGCTGCGCCGTCGGTATGGCCTAGTCCTCCGTCTGGCCACCGCGTCCATCATCGGGATCTTGGTCAACACGCTCTCGGTCAAGAACTACATGTCCACCATCTCGTCGCTGCGCGAGCAGATCGCCGCGGCGGGGAAGAAGAGCTACACCATCGTCGTCGGCAAGCTGAACGCGGCCAAGCTGGCCAATTTCGCCGAGGTCGACGGCTGGGTCGTCGTCGGCTGCTGGGAGAGCGGGCTCGTGGACCAGGAGGGGCTGTACAGGCCCGTCATCACGCCCTTTGAGCTCGCGCTCGCGCTCCAGGGGGATGAGACGAGGGTCTGGACGGGCGAGTGGTGGGGTGGGATTGAGGGTGTGGGTGTAAAGGGGCAAGAGGAAGGGGAAGGGGAGGGGGAGGGAGAGATTGCAGGGGATAGGGAAGAAGAGGAGGAGGAAGTAGAGGGAGGCGTCAGCGACGAAGAGTCGGAACCGCCCGTCTTCGACCTCCGGACGGGCAAACTCGTCAGTAATTCGCGGCCTATGATGAGGCATCGCGTTCCTATTCGAACAAAACCCACCACTACCTCCCTCGATGGCACAACTGCCGAATCTTCATCTTCGTCGTCCGCCGCTTTAATAAAGAAAAACACAGCCGGCGCCATCGCACTCATCAACGGCGTCGCGAGCCCAGGGGCGGAGTTCCTGCGCTCGCAGAGAACGTGGCAGGGTCTTGGGAGTGATTTCAATAACGAAGGGGATGGCGATGGGGAAGGGCCGAGTACGCTTGTTGAGGAGGGAAGGAGTGGGATCGCGAGAGGGTATACGGTGGGAGAGGAAGGGGGGAGGACGTGATGTTTTTTTTTTCCTTACTTGAGTGCGTATGTATATACTTTAGAT
The DNA here is from genome assembly GCA_022385605.1 of Xylariaceae sp. FL0594. Lineage (NCBI taxonomy): Eukaryota > Fungi > Ascomycota > Sordariomycetes > Xylariales > Xylariaceae > Xylariaceae sp. FL0594. Next base: position 64,155 of record MU280881.1, read on the forward strand.
AGATGGGGGAGCAGGGCAAGGTAAAAAGGAAGAAATCAGGGGCAAAGGGACAAAGAAATGATTTAACCTGACGTGCGAGATATGTCGCTATTTTCTCTCAACGTCTGGGCTTGGGATTTTGTGATGATGATGGGATATAAAGGATCTTTTAAAGTAGATGATAGATAGATGGGTTCTGTCTGCTCTGGCCTCTCTGCAGGCTCATGGCGTGTCGCCAGTTGAAGGCGAAGTTGAAGGAGTATGAGATTTAAAATACAATACCCACGGTCATGATTCAAGATGGCTTGTTATCATCAGTTCAGTTCATTATTCCGTTCGGTTTGTTTTGGTCGTCTGTCTAACCTAGTGAAGTGCTATTATTCATTACCGCTCCGTTCCAACTCCATCATCATTAGATAGTTGGGTGATGCGACCAGGTCCATATTTCCAGTCCCAATAAGAAAAACTCCATGCTTTCCGACATTTCTTTACCAAGTATTTGTAAAGCAAGAAACAGAACAGTTCTATCAGGTTTCCTCCTGTACGAAATGAACCCAGGATCCAGGTCCCATTCTTTGTCTCTCTCCAGTTTGACTACCTCGCCAGACGGTGGTGAGGACTGTGTGATGTTGTGTGTGTATATGACTGGGGTACGTGAGCGGGATTTCGGTGCAAGAGGTATAGTATACTAGGTAGGGAGTTCTCCGAACAAGGAAGAGAATGGGGGGGGCGGGGTATTGGGGATCCCGTCCCGATTGTGATTTCGAGAGGGAAATTCCAAAGTGTTGTCTCATGTCCCGATGTACAAGACATGAGTCCCGGGAAGTGTCTCTGTCTCCCTCTCTCTCTGTCTCTAACTCCGAGGAAACAGAAACACTCAGGACTTTTGCGACCACAAAGAGAATAAGTCCTCTTCTAAGTCAAATCCCACCCTCAACCCCCTAGTGTTACCTCTTCCTCCTTAATCGCACACATCAAACATCACTCATTAAAAAATGAGGGGGATCAGACATACGCCCTCCGATGCGAGTGATGCGACCCGCGTCTCGAATGCGAATGCACGCGGGGGCTCCTGTTGCCATGGCGATGGACATGGGTCTCCCTGACCACGGTGATCTTATCCCCCCTTCCATAGCCATGCCTATCGCTGCCATGCAAGTAGGCCAAGACGGCGGTGAAGAAGAACAGAATCGCATTCACGATCCCGAGCGCGAAAGCAGCCTTGAGCATGGCACAGCTCTTGTCCACCCTCACGTCCACGCCGACGCCGCTCACCGTGGCAGCGTACCCGAACGCGCCGAGCGTGGCGTCGTAGCGCGACCCCGGCGTGATGGACGCGCAGTCCGCGTCCGTGATGAACCGGAGCTCGTACACGGCCGCGATGAAAGCGCCGACGAATAAGAGGTCGATGAACGCGATGAACGAACCGTTGGACCGGGATCGGTGCGCGCTTAACAGCGTGAAGAGAGCCCATGCGCAGGCGAGGATCGAGACGATGAAGAGGACGAGGATGTACGTAGGTGTTAAGGCGTTGAGCTTGTTGTACCCGTCGACAAAGTATGCGAGGAGGCCGACTATTGGGATCTGTGTTTTATTTTATTTTTTTGGTCAGTAAAATAAAAATGGATGGTAAGGTCAGTACTAGTCTCCCTAAGGGTTCCTCTTTCTTTCTTTCTTTCTGTTAAAAAGAATGGCCTGGATGAGGCAGTTGCACAAGCTTTTGAGTGCGCCTGCCTCAAATCTCTGGTGGGAATTATTGGGAGAATTAGATATCTGCAACTTACAAGCGTGATGACCTCGAGGAAGCGCCAGAAGAAGAAGAAGATTTCGAACATCATCTTGTCAGATGTGTATCGGCGCTTGTCCCACCTCGATCCTAGGCTTTATACCTAATTATGACTATGCGCGAAAAATGATAAAAAGTATTTCACGCCTTTAGTGTTTTGTTTGGTCGCCCTTTTCTCATTTGGAGTTGGCGGATTTGACCGATTTTTACAGGTTTGTCGGGATGAGAAAGCAGGGGAGAAAGAAATCCACGTCCCGAGTGAAAAGTCCCAGGGAAAAAAACAGAACAACAATAACGGAAGTTATTGTATCACACACAAACAAGGAATCGTTGCCCAAAATTGCAGAGGGAGAGGGATGACAAGCTGTGTGGAACGATAAGAGATGATATGATGGCCTTCTGTAGCGTGCGTTGTCCCTCGGTTAGGTAAGTATGGACTTGGCCGAAGTTGCTGGCGCATGCAGTTGTGGATGGAACTTTGTATGTAAGTGCCCACGTGTTAATGCATGTAATCAAAGCTGTCGCTCGATACGATGTTGGTGAGAATCGGCTCAAAAGGTTGAGAAGCACTACTGTTTGAGGGAAACAACGTTCCTTTTGTTGTTTGTTAGTGGTGACTTGGAAATTCACATCGGAAAGGATCAGAAATGTTTGTTTGGTTACAAGGTAGGCAGAGGGAGTGACGATTTTATCTGTAGAACAGGAAATAAGGGAGGCTGGAACTGGGCACTCTCTCAAGTAACATTGGAACCCTACTGGCAGGGCTGGATTTGCAGAATTAGAAATTGTTCTGGAATTTGGGGAATCTTCACAGGGATGATTCCCTGCTTTGTTCCTTGTACAAAGTAGACTCCAGGTTATCCCTTGCTACTTGTAGATAAAAGGTGTTCAATGTGACTGTGATGTCAGGTGAACCGTGAAACTGTGGAAGGGGGTCCGAAATACATTGCCATGTGTGACCAGGGCAGCACTTTGCGGTACAGCAGTATCTACAGGTGCGCTACACCAAGTACAGCATCACAGTGAAGTGGCTGATTGATACACTGTCTTGCACTGTGTATAAAGCAGGAGAAAAGTACAGGAGACTGACTGTCACTTTCGACATGTATCTGGCGTGCTTGATTCTGCAAAATGGATTCAAGATTCAAAGACAGTTTTCAGTTGTACAATGCGACTTATCATGTAATGTACCCGAGACATAAATACAAGGTGAATGTGGTAAAAGAGCTTGTAACGTGCAGCAACAAAGCCGACAAGACATTTAAACCTTGGGAATACATACACACAAAAGTACACCAAGGGCCTCACTTGGTAACTTTAAAGTCAAACGGACTTGGGTAGACAATCTTTCACGGGGTATTGGTTTAGTTTCTTGTAGTTGGAGTCCAGACAGCAGTACTGGCTGTACCTTTAGTGAATTTGCATTTCACCTACGCTCTTGTTATCCTTCTAGCACTGCACTCCCTGTTGCCATTTTACCTTTCTCAAGGGTGTACATGTATTAACTTATTAAGAGGCTGTTCTAGATTAGGTTAGCTGCACGCAGCAGTCCCGATCTTCCGTATCTTTCCTTTGATTTCATTAACCTAGGTAACTACATCCACCGAATTAGGTAGTGAAACAGATAGGTAGCGGGCCGGCCCGGCTCCGATTTTTAACGACCACAGTGCGGAGGTCCGGTCCGTCCGGAACAAGCGTCTATAAAAGCCGTTTTGTCAATAATCTTCCCGTATTTGCTATTTGTATGACCTTGTGTTTCTTCACAATACCGTTTCTAGAAGCCAATAACTTGATGTATAAAGCAAGGGGCATCATTACAGGCATCTCCAGATTTGAACAAGTCTTGAGCTTTCCTTTGTGCTTTATTTAACACTTGCAGGAAAGAAAAGGCACACTAAACACAACCTTAGCCTACCTGATTACTCTATGGACTGTGGCATGATCATAGGTATCGGTGTCCTGGCATGTGTGGTTGTATTATGCCTGTATATGCCGATGTATGTTCCCTTGTTAACAGCCTTGTTGAGCAAGAATGATAGCAAAACACACAAAGGGCCAACAATGCCATCGTTTCAGAACAGACAACCAGTTAGGAATACAAGGTCAGTGTTCTGCAAACAGAGATGGTGTGTATGGCAACTTCTGCAAATATATAAGTCTATCCAATTCTCGTAGTCAATCGATTCTTGAAACGCATTCATCATCGATCCTAAGCTCCCCTCCTCTCCTAAACTACTACAGAAGCAAATATCCACAACGACAAAAACATCATCCACTCATCCACACTTCCCTGCTCTCATCATGCCTGCTCCCTCTCAGTCTACTCCTTCTGGGGCCACTCCCACTGATTCCACTCCCTCTCAGGCACCTGCCTCTGATTCAAACCTCTCTCAGACAACCCCCTGTCGAGACAACTCCCTCTGACTTCTGGGAAGTTTTCGTTCCCGAACTACCCAATGTTCCACTCTCCGAAGACCTGATCTGCAGACTCATCGGCATGCATTACCCCAAGGGCATCCTGTCTGATCAAGAAGGCAACGCACTGCCGGGCCCTGCTCCACATATCCAGATGGTAATCCGGGCGCTCGGCAGCACCACGACGGGGGATGATACGAAAGTGGACGAGTACCTGGACAGCTATCCTTGGCGTGAAGGTGAAGGAGCCTTGAGACTGACGCTCAAGGCGGATATTATGCGGGTACAAGCGAAAGTGAAAGAACTTCTTAAATGGGGAGATCTGGAGAAGCTCGATGAGCTCTACTGGACGTCTTTCAAGACCGCAAGCGAGGAAGGTGTAGCGGACCGTAACTGGCCTCCATTTTCTTCTTAAGACCAGATTCGCGCAAGACATCAAGTTTACCGGTTACTAACTAGCAGCCATATGTAGAATATCAAAAAGAAAAACAATATAATCTGATGGCTTAGAAACACAATGTCTTCAACTGACCACCTTGTGATATAAATCTACTAGAAAACCCGGTTACTAGGAAACCACATGAAGGCTAGAGAAATGACGTTTATACATTGCTTGTAGCCCGTTCAACCGCCATTGTAAGCTCCATTGTGGTGAATGCGCATTCTGCTCAATAATGGGAAGGGAAGCGATTCCATTCCTACATGTACCTTGCTCCAGCACCTCCCCACCACGCAACTGCCGTAGATGTGTATCGTCTTCCCATCTACACTTATTTGGTGTTTCCGCACAAAACCAATATTCAGCAGCTACCAAAACTGCTGGTTTGTAGTCTTCCTTGCCCTTTACTGTCCATCCTGGAATTCAACTCTCGAGTAAACACTTCACGTCACTTCTTCACGATCTGATTCGGGCTTCGTATTCTCTGCACCTACGATATCCTCAACCCTCTTTTGGTTCTGCAAAGCCTTTCCTGATCTATATCACCTGACCCTTGGACGAATATCGCTATCCTTGGCTGTTTATGATATTGGCCGTTGCTTACGATGGAGTCGCCCGATGACTATGAGCTTGCGCAATGCAGAAATGCAGAAGAGGGCCACGCCGCCTACGGCTTCGATCCCCGCGACGGCATCATTGACGAAAAGGCTCTCGACAGCTGCACGGTGTGCGATTCCGAGGCTAAACTGCGCTGTCCTACATGCGGAACTGTAAGTCAACCGGTTTCACCCCTTGAATATTTCTCCCATTCTCTCCCTGTTTTCCCCTTTCCTTCCTTCCTACCTTCCTTCCTGACATTTTATGTACTACACAGTGGTACTGCGGCCAAAAATGCTTCAAAAATGACTGGCCCACACACAAACACCTCTGCAAGACCCTCAAAGACGGTTTCCTGGGCGAGCAAGCACCCCCCGGCAGCGTCCGCGCCATCATGTTCCCCATGGACGGGGGGAAGCCATCCTGGGTCTGGATCGACCTGGACTCGTTCGACCTCTCGGTCGTGCGCGCCCTGGGCGTCACGGGCAGGAAGCCCTTCAAGAAGAGGACCAACATGCCGGTCGTGCGGGACCTGAACAAGGACCTCGCGCTGCGCGAACGCACCGCCGTCGGGCACGGCATCAGACAGTTCACTTGCCCGGGCACGCACTCGGGCCACAGCAAGATCAACACCTCGATCCTCGCGCTCGCGCCCCCGGGCTTGATCCACGTGCACTTCACCTCGGCGCTCTTCTTCGGCTTCCGGACCGCGATGCCAGAGCAGGCCGGGTGCGGCGCGAGCAAGGTCTTCTACGAGGACGCCACGCTGCGGGACTTGCGCATGATCATCGACTGGTACCTCACGGACCCGCAGAACCCGTGCGTCGTGCCCGCGTACAAGGACAGGATGGACGCCTTCAAGGGCGATCCGTACGATGACGAAGGAGAAGAGGTGAAGTGCATCAAGGGGATCAAGATCAACTGCACGATCGACGTGCTGCGCTTCCAGGCCGCGACGGGTGGTCTGCTGGCCGCGATGCAGGAGGTCTGGGTCCTGACCAAAGACCCCTACGGCACGAGGCGCGCGAGCGTCTTCACCGAGATGGCCGGCCTGCCGTGGGTCGTGCAGGCCGTCATGGGCACGTACGACCTGCTCGCCGACGGCGACGAGGTCGAGTTCCTCCGGAACATGTACGCGCGCGTGTTCTGTGTCGGGTTCGACGAGCTGATCGATGTGGTCGTCCATAGAGATGAGGACAAGACAAAAAAGGATGATAAGGAGAATGGAGAAGGGGACGAGCACGACGACGACCGACTTTCCTCGGCCTCCACTACTGCTACTAGTACTACTACTGTTACTCCGAACCTGACGGTGAAGCCGAGACGCATCAACGCTTCGAATCGCGGGACCGTCATCGTGTTGCGCAAGGACGGACGCGATATCAACGCCCTGCACGTCATGGCCTTCCACGCCTTTGTGGAAGCTGCTATCAAACTGACCTTTGGCAGCGAAGGCGAGGAGAAGAACAAGACCAAGACCAAGACCAAGGCTATGAATGGAAAGAGCAATAATACCACCACCACCACCACCACCAACAACAACAACAACAACAACAACAACAACAACAACAACAACAACAACAACACCCACATCACCGTCTCAACCTCCTCCACTTCCACCTCCACCTCCAAGCCTGAAGACAAAAAAGAGCTAGTAGCCAAGACGGCAAAAGAAGACGACGAGGAGGATCGAGAAGGCGACAAGTACCAGTACATCCCCAACGCGCTGGCGCTGCGGCATCTGATCAACCGGCAAAACTTCGAGGCCTACTGGTACGGCTGGGCCGCGACCAAGGGGTACCGCGTCGGCGGGGGCTGCTACCCGTCCCCATACGACGTGGGCCCGGCGTGCGAGACCGACGTCCTGCCGCCCACGTGCGACGGCGGCAGTCCCGAGGAGCACGAGAGGGCGATGCAGGAGGCGAGGCTGGTTCTGCTTGCGCCGAAGGGAGAAGTCAAGGTCAATGAGGAGGAGGGGGGTGGGGTGACGAAGAAGGATAAGAAGCAGAAAAATAAGAAGAAGAAGAAGAAGAAGCAGGACGAGAAGGTGGAGGAGAAGGGAGAGGAGAATGGGGAGAAAGTCGGACAGGAGAAGAAGGATGTGGAAAAGAAAGTAAATGGAGAGAAAGGCGAAGAGGAGAAGAAAGAAAACGGAGAGAAAGTCGAAGAAAAGAACAACAAGGAAGAGGAAAAGGAGAATGGGGACAAGCTTAAGAAGGAGCAGGAGGAGGTAAACGGAAAGGATGTTGAGCACAAGAAGGAGGTGAGCGTAAACGGCGGAAAGGAGAGTACCAAGAAGAACGGAAACAAGAAGAAGAAGAGAAAGTAGGCCAAGGTTGGGAGATGGTGGAATGGCCTTGGCTCTTGAGTATGTCAAGTTTCTTTGGGGACTTAATTGGCAGAAAGGAAGCTTTGTTCAGGGACGTCACCGATACTGCTTGATTCTTGAGTTATGATCTCGTCAACTTAAGAGCAAAGAGGGACAGAGACTGTTTGTACACTGAATGAGATGAAGAGATACTGCAATTCTACGATACGATGTTTAATCCAGTGGTGCCAAAGACCCTCTAACTTTCTACCCAAGATGGAGAATCTTATACCAATCCGACGACGTCTCAACTTCCCTCGAAATAAATCTCAACCTCGAACTCCAGACCCCGGCCCCACCCAGCAGAGCTTCTACATCAACATCATGTCAAGCCCCAGGCCCTCCATATAAGCAAATATCAGCTTCCTCAAACCAACCTCGCATCACCTACCTTGACAAGAAGTACCTAGATTGACATTAACTATGCGTGGCGTCCCCTCTACCAAAGGAATTAAGTGCTACCACCCTGGTTCCGGGACCGAAACTTCGCCATTGGGCTCACAACCCTGGCACTTCCGAGGCTTTTTGCGGACTGTTTTCTGCCTCTTTTTTGGAAAAGGAGGCGAGGTAAGTAGAGAGGTAGAGCTAGGTAGGTAGGTAATGTGAACCAGGTAGAAGAAAGTAGGTAAGTAAGTAGGTAAGGTCAAGTCATACGACAAAAAGAAATTTCAAAAATGAATAACAAACCTCGGTCAAAACGCGTCGGTGCCGAGGCCTCTTTCCATCTCTATCTCTCACACTCAACTTTGCAGTGAGGTGCAGTATCTGTTAATGACAAATTGAAGAGCATGTGGCATCCGGTAGGCATTACCATGATGCAAAACAAAAAAAAAAAAAAAAAAAAAAAAAAAACTGACTCCCAGAGAAGGATGTAGCTTAAGGTAAGCTTTAATTTCTTTTAGCAATGGGGGCCGTGACAACAGCAAGGCAAGGCAAGGCTAAGATCTTCCCCTGCCGGCTTGGTGTGGCTCTTTCTCGACCTCAACCGATGGTTGGATTGCAATTTGCCAGCAGTAGGAGACAGCAACGGGCAGAGAGAAAAGGAAGTACTGTAACCTAAGCTTATCTATTCTTAGCTGGCCACCTCTCAGAATGGTCCTGGCTGAGAAGGTTCTGTCCTACCTCTCTGGTGATGATGAAAGTCGTTTATTCCCTTTACATGAATAAGTTAAAAATCCGAAACGTTGATTCAAGACCTACCAGTGGTGTGGTGTGGGGTCCATGTGCCGTCCCGTATTTCTTGAAAGCATCCTATAATAGGGGCATATTCCGTATACCACGCGATCAATCGGCAACCACCTGCTTCTCACCCAGGGAGTCTTTGCAGATAACCTATATGCATTTCCTTTAAGCCTGACCAGCAATGTGGGAGACAGTCCCCTCAACATACCCCACGCTTACGCCGGCACACGCTCCCGCCCACGCTTGTGCACGGGAATAACCAACTGACCAAAAGTACGTAGTATCGAGAAAGATCCTCAAGGTTCTGTAATGTGGCATCGCATCGCGGCACGGCAGCAGGCCTGAATCCTTTTATACATCAATCAGGCATGGATTTGCTTCGGCACTACTACCCTATCCCCTGCGGCGTGGGAGGCCTTGGGGTTACATAGGAGAGGCAATCGACCAGCGTCTTTACATGCCTTGATAGTCTGAAGTAGACATCGCCTGTACTCTCTCTTGTTTATGTTTTCATAGAGGAGGGAAATGGCAAGGCTACCGGTTAAAAACGAAATGCACATCCCAAATTCGGACTCAAGGTCGTAATGCTGAGGGTTACATGACAGGAAACCCACAGACGGATCGTGATGATCATGATTGACAGGTGGACAGATAACACTCACCTCGGATTCGATCATCGGGCTGTGCATCTCACCTCCGGCGTCTCTCCCTTCCCTCCTCCTGTAGGCACAAAATGAGAATAGGGGCTTGCCGGTTCAGCTGAACAAGGCATCTGCATTCGTTCGTACAAGGACATAGATATATGCCACCTCCCAAGGTAAGTAGGTAGGCAACCGGGGACTTGCTATTATCCCTCACCATTCTTACATGATGACAACACTGCCCGAGCAAGCCCCATACCGACCTCAACTTAACTTATCCGCCGTCTTCGATCCAAGCGCCATAGCGAGCGCGATAACAGCGCAGCAATTATGCGCGCATCAACGTCGTGAAACCTGGGGGCTAGCCAATTCCCCAGTTTTCCAACCCCTCGAGGCATGTGTGTCTTGGATAGATGGAAAGCTGATGCGATGCGACTTTCACGGTATGTATGTATGTCTTGGATGGACCATGCGATGCAATGCCAATAAGACACAAAAGTCCTAGACGAGGGGTTGGATATCGCGCAGACATGACATGTCTACCCTGATAATATGTGACGTAGTAGCATTTTCATTCCTCGTTACGACAGGACGTTGCATGAATTGCGTGCGAATCATGCAGGCGAAGACTTATCACGGCGGGCATGGGTTTGAGTCTTGACCCCCTCAATAGACTAGGTGAGTGTGTCAAAAGAGTCGTTTGGTCGCAGTCTGCCAGGAAACAACAGCTGCCAGCTTTCTTCGTATTTGAGTGGCTACCAAGCTGAAAAACACATCCGCTGGGAGAGGTGCTCGCAGCTTACAAGTAGCCGCAGAAACGCCATCGTCATACCGTAACATGAGCCATGAAGAAGAAGGAAAGGGTAGAACGATAAATCGACAGCCGTCCTTATCTCTGACATGAAGAGGCTGAAGGATGCTGAACATATTGAGCTCTTGGCCACATTGCCATTCATTCACCCGCCTACCAGCTGTCGACCCCAAAGGAACCCCTCACTCACCCAAGTTCAATCACTGAGCGGTCCGGCCCCCTAAAATCCAGACCTTTAAGCATGAAAATCACACCCTTGGAGCTGTCTCAAGAATCTAGTTTGTTAGGACATCGCAGACCTTTGGCATGCATATGTATTACTACCCTTCCTTCATGCCTTTGGGGGGCTACTTCGTCTTCTTCTTCTACTCCTCCAATTCCGTAACCTAAGCCTAATTCGTCGCTGACCGAGTGACTTCTCTTCAGCGCATGTGTGACCTTGCTCATGTATTTACATTACACAACACAAACAACGGTGGCCGAACGAGAAGAAGTCAGAGCACCTGAGCAGCAGAAGAAGAAGAAGAAGAAGAAGATACAAGATAGATATGCTAGAAATGATTGAAAAGAAGCACATCGAGTGTGCCCTGATGTGTAGAATTACCAATACACAGCTTATTAACCTGGTTAGACTACAGCCTTATCATTAGTCTAATAAATACTCGGTTATTTAGCGCAGTCTAGACTTAACATAGATATCGTGATCCTCGGCGAAACTAAACTAGACTGGGGAGATGTTCCCAGCAAGTCGGGATCCCCAAAAACGTCGTGGGTTTAGATATTCATAGTAAACAACATAAGTCAGACTACCTGCCAAGAATGACACCTACAGTCTATCTACTGTACTTGTACAATAGAGCAGTACGCAGAGTAACCAACCGCAAAGATGTAAGGTCGCATCAGAAAGAATGGAACAGGCAGAGTGAAAGAGAGAAACCTCCCTCTCGCCATCACCGAGCTGGCGCGTCGCATTGCATTACTCTCAATTCCAATCCCATAATCACTCAGCTTACCTAGCACCCACCAATTTATTCCCTCTCTCACCCACCCTCCCACGAAAATTTCCAGCCATGTAATATCTAATCAATATTGTCATTCTAGAAGGACAGACAGACACCTGCCAAGAACAGGGCTAGATTTCCGCTCCCATGCCTGTAAAGTAATATTATGCCGGTATGTGGGCGCTGCGCAAGAGATAATTGATAACTTAACTTAGTGCTATCTCCAACACCTACCCTTACGCACGAAAACTGAACTATGAAGCCTTCCCGGTCGCACATCCCTTAGATACCTACACTATGACTTATTACTCTTCCTGAAGAGGCATCTCAAACGTGGTTTTTAGTACTCCTGTAATCTAGGTATAGAAGCAGTAGTGTTTGTTAGGTCAAATATTATTAACCTTGGAATAATAAATCTAACGGCTATCGGGACCGATCGTATCGCATACAACCAAACCTACTTAATCTAGTATCCAAACCCGGAAGCCATGTGAAAAGAACGCGAAAACACAGGTCAAGAGCAAGGAGGTAGGTATGTAAGTACTTATCTAGGTTAGGTAGGCTGAAGGTACAAGTAGTGCTTATATTGGTACAACAACATACAGACACGATCGTTCGATTGTTTTGTCCATCCCCTTCTCTCCAATCACCCAACGTCTCTGATTAAATCAACCGACTTTACAGATTAAGTACTTACTTAACCTTACATCTGCTGCACCTATTTACAAGTAGAGACTTCCTTACACCGCACCTACTGAACTTTACCTACACAGTTACCCCACGCGAATCCCCCATATTCCCCAACTGCAAGTCCTGTTTTCCGTATCCTGACGGCTGTCGCGTGCAAAGCGCAACCGTCATTTCTTCTGCCCTGTTCCTGTTCCTGTTCCTCCCGCCTGTCACTTCGTCCAGAATACCTGGTATGTATCTAGTCTAGCATACAACATCTTTATACACCCTTTCCAATATATGTATCTTCAAGTATGTAGTTAGTAACCCCCCCAAGCTGAGACTCCCCCATTCCGGCCGGACACACACACAACAATAACTACAGCCACAATACAAGCTAGCCTCATCCCCTCGTCTCGTCTCGCCTATCGTCTGGCTGCCTTCCCTTCCCCTTACTTTACCGTTTCCCGAGGACCTAGAACATATACACATACCCAATATAATACACCCACGCCCTCCCCTGCCCTCCCAAAAAGCAAAGACGGCCCGCTCCGAAAGAGTGGAAAAGTGGTTACAGCGCCTCATCTGAGACCCTTTTTATAGACACCATACAGCAGTACCCAGGTCACTTAGACACTCACACACAAAGTCACACAAACACAACAGTCCTACCTACCTATCTAGTCATACAAAGTAAATATGTACTAGCACTCCTCCTTCCCCTGCCTCCCTGCCCCGAAAATACCTTACCTACTTCTCATCCTTCTCGGCCAAGTTCTTTGATCCCTAGTTTTCTTTCCCTATTCGACGTTGTCGTGCTCAACACAAACCAACACTCCAACCTTCTGGAGTTCCGAATCTAACCTAACCTGAGTTACGTAGTATTGTCATACTAGGTGTAAGACGTCAACGTCAGCAGAGAGGTGTTTGCCTACAAGACAGCCTCTTACAAGTCACAACGGAATTGTCTATCTGGCCGTATTACCCTCATCGGTCGCAACCATGAACGCGGTTTTCATCGCGTGTCGCTGACTAGTTGAGACTTACCTGGCATTCGAATTGGGTGGCGCTCGCCCATCATTCGGCTGTCGTTACCACGTCGCCTTGCCTACTCAGCAAAAGCGCATCGCCAGATCGCCTTCTTCTGCTGAATATATATGCACGGGACTTCTCTGGTTAAGGCCAAATCGGAATAGAAATTCGGGATTTGCAAAGGCACCTTGGCAGGATACTAGGTTATAAGATTAGGGATTAGGGATAGGAACATATCAAAAAGAGCACATGTTTCAGTTTCCGACAGGGACCTTACTCATATGCTAACCGGACGAGGCGTAATTGTATTCGCGGCGCCACTGGGTTCAAAATATCCAACATGTCGGGACGCAGCGCATACGTGAGGAAGAAGATCACAGACCCGAAGACGACATCGGACAAGGGCATACCGTCCGGACGGGGGCGAACTTCCAAATCCTCAGGCAGCGGCTCCCGGGTCGACGGCGATGAAGCCTCTGCATACGATGTCCCGATGATGTTGGCGAGCGCCGGGACGGGATACGGCACCACGAATGCGCGCTTCCTCAAATTCTCTGACCCTTCCTCGTACCCGCACGGTGGGGATGCCGTCGCCGGTCAATATTACCGCGCAGCAGCAGCAGCAGCGGATCTTTCAAACTTGAATCTCGACGGCGGCAGCCAGAGCGGCGGGAGTGAAAATGGCCGGCGAGAGACCATGTCGCAAACCCACGGCCCGATGCCCGACTACGCCTATGCAAGGGCACGAAAACCGGTCCTGAAGACGGAGGACGTGTCCGGAATCGAGCGCTCCGGCTTTCGTAGCGCTGTCGACAAGACGAGCGACGACATCCGGAAGGGACTGACCAAAGCATTTACGCTTGGGCTAAAGAAGAAGAAGGAAACCAGTCTACCTGACCGAGCTCCTTCAGCAGCCACTATACGTCCTTCTTACTATGACCCCGATGAGTATGACGCCCACGAGGTCCCAGCGATGCCAATACATAGGCCATCTGCTGGGTCATGGGAACATGATCATTTACAAGCCACGTCGCCACCTCCTTCCGCTAAGCTCCCTCCGCTGCCTCCTTCATCAGCGCCGCCTATCAAGCGCTGGGTCGGCGCCGGGAGACCGGTGCAGAGGTGGAATAAGCTGCGGAAAGATCCCGAGCTGTGGGATCCGAATGGTGATGTGCTAGTCTACTTCGGCCGTAAGGATCAGCCGCAACGCCCGAACCCCTCTTTCCGGCTTTCGTCCCACATCATCGAGGCGACGGAATCCCGCTTTCTCGTCACGCTGCTCCGGGAAGGCTCGACCGAGGACGACTTTACTAACGTGAACCTACCGCCGTCTCCCGTGGGTGCGCCGCCGATGGCACGGCATAATAGTTATGCGCAACTGGACCGGACAGGGCAGGCGACACCGCCTGTGTCTGATGAGAACGTCGCTGCCGATATAGACGGCCAAATCTCATATGAGATGTACTTCGCCACCCCCTCCAACCTAACCAAAGTTGAGGCCCACCGTCATGCCATTACCACACGAAACGTCTTCGCGCTTTTATACCATGCATCCCTGGTCGGCCTATCACTTTTTCAAGCACTGGCCGATCTGCTGAACAGGCTCGACACGTACATGGAGCCTGATTCGGATAATGTCGGCATGATCTTGAACTATCTCTCGGCACGCGGCATCGACGATGCGAGGAACGATCCAGAGACGGCAGTTTCCATGTTGGCGTGGTCTGAAACGCCCGAGGTCCGATGGGAAGAGGGCTGGCGGGAGGCCTTTCTGCACTGCGCTGGTATGTACTCGCGCTTGGAAAGCTGCGCCGACTTCAAGCATCTCACCCCGATCACCCGCGCTCTGCTAGAGCGTGCTTGCCTGGAAACTCAGCTTCGAGTGCAGGCGGCCGAGGAGCGGCTAGCCGCTTTTGCATTTGCAGACATATGGCCCGCGACAGGGCCCGCGTCCAACAGCACGGCGAAGGCCGCTGCCGACCGGCTCCAGCAGTTCTTCATCAGCTATTACGCCAGGACGTTTGGGGCGTGGCCACCGACGGAGAGAGGGGCCCGGACGTCGGAAGGAGAGGACATGTGGCTTACGAGGAGTGTGGCACAACTGCTCCAGAAGGATTTCGGTTCGCTGTACGATTACCTCGTGAACCGCGATATCGTATGGGACGAGTCCGAGACGAGGAGCAGTCGA
Source organism: Xylariaceae sp. FL0594 (assembly GCA_022385605.1). NCBI lineage: Eukaryota > Fungi > Ascomycota > Sordariomycetes > Xylariales > Xylariaceae > Xylariaceae sp. FL0594. Next base: position 79,263 of record MU280881.1, read on the forward strand.
AAGTGGATGATGGTATCCGAGAGCGGGAGCAAATCCTTTAACGCCGACTCGGAGGATCTGCCGCTCACAGATATGCTTATCGAATTCGACAACCGGATGCGATTCCCTCATATCCCACATCCATATCCACTTGTCCCCGACTCGATCTCTCCCGTGTCCGGGACTTCAGGCAACTCACGGGACAAGTCCAAGAAGGATAAGAACGCGAAACCAACACCCGAGGACCGGACACTCGACCGCCGGAAACAACTAGCCTATACAGAGGCAACCAATATCTACATCTTAGGATCGGAATTCATGCAGTCGGACCTGATCGAGAGTTTCACCAAGTTCGAGAAAGCTGACCAGATCGGCGCCGTAGACCCCTTCTGTGCGCGCCGGGGCCGCTGGGTGCTCATATACGGCATACTGCAGATTCTTGCCAGCGTATCTGTGGACTCGCCCAACGTGCGCTACAAGGACGGCGTGTCGTACCATCTGTCACCCCGACTGAAGGGTACCAGGACACCGCCGTGGAAAGGAGCCACGACAGAGGCACACGAAGCGTGCCACGAGCTGTCATACTGCTGGATCACGCCGCGGAGCTGGCACAACGCCCTGGATAACAGCGCCGAGTCGGACACGTCCGTGACGTCGAACGGGACGGATCCGGTAATACGCATGATGCGACGCAATCGGGCGAACCAGAATCAGAACCAGAATCAGAACCAAAAGCAGCAACAGCGACAGCAGAGGTCACCGTTTCCGGCGCCCTTGGCAGTCGGCAGGTCAAGCAATACCACCACGGGCACGGGAAGGCAGACGCCGAGCGCCTACAGCATGCGGTCGAGCAGCACGGCGGCCCCTACCATGTGGGGAGGTTCGTCAGCCATGAGCGTGAGCAACTACTCAGAAGACATGGCGACAAGCTCAGTCAGCAGCCGGAATGCCCCGTTGGGCCAGTATCGGGCGGGAGGACATAAAGGGCTTCAGCGATCGGGGGCGCGGGGCCGCGGGGCCGTGAGTGACGGCACACGAAGCGAACGCAGCACCGGGACAGTGACCATTGGTCTGAACGGAGGAGGCCCCGGTTCCCAGGTCGGTGCTCATGCTGTCGAGGAGGACATTCACCCCGGGGTCAGGCTACCCGAGGACATGATTAGGGAAGCAGCCGAAGCAGCAGCAGCAGCCGGGATTGAAGAGGGCAGATGGCCGGCCCGTACACACTCGATATATCGCAGCCAGCCACCAGCGCCACTGGACCTCTCCATAGGCGTTACGGGGACGGGGGATTTCTTTGACGAGACGTACACGCCGACAAGCGGCTTCAAGCCGGGTAGGAGTCCTTTAGGATCGGACGCTATGGGCCCCTTGATAAGGGATTTCGATGAGCTGAATTCTGTAGAGGAGGAGCGTGCTTACGAGAATATGATTTGATGGGTTGTAGGATACAAACAGGACTTTTGGCTGACGAAATATTTTACTCTATCTAATACCGATCAAGCGGCGGGGTATTCCATTGATTAATGAGATGAATGGTGTGACTTTGAAATCTGGGAATCACGAGAACAGAGAGCAAAGGGAAGTCGCAGTCAAGTTGATAGTGCAGAGGTTACCCTATAATTGCATTTGGAGCACAATGCGTATTGATGCAACCAACACAACCATACCTAGCCGTGCCAGCCTCAATGTACGGCTTCAGCGGCGCCTGTTTGGTGAATTTACGAGGGACATCGCGGTAGCGCCGTAGGTTAGACTAGATAGTCAGGTGAATATACCCCCTTTTTCTTTCTTGCTGTTATTAGAATGAAAAAGTCCTGCATTGACGATCCTGTTGATCTATCTTGAAATCAGGAGCATATTCCTATATACACATAAACTTTCAAATATCGGGGTACGAAAGCCCCGATAGTAGATGGCTTCGGCTTTGGTCTAAGGTGAGCCCGATTCCCGCCAACCTTTATGAGAAAGCCATACCCGTCAAGTTGGGCTGGTATTTGGAGTTCCGCTGGAGGTTCAAACTCCCCAAAAGGCCAGTACCTACCGTCCGTACCTTCAAGAAGTGCCCCACTGACGACGTATCGTCTCTGCCCGACGTGCAACGAGGTATGAACTTCCAATTTCCCTGACCTAGAACCTAAGTACCTACCTACCGAAGCCGCTCGTCCTCGACGGACATCGACACCACATACAAGATATCGTCAACCTCTGTTCAGGATCGACGAGAGAGAGCCGGTCGATTGAATGGATGTGTGACCGTCTGTCTAATTGCTCATTTACTTACATGCATTCTTGTTTTCAGACTGCATACGTCCCAAGTGGAAAAAATACATAATTATATTGTTAATTGCAGACAGCTTTGTCTTGAAAGACATCGTGTTGCGCCAATAAAAAGCACCCGCCATGGAACGACGCTGAACCTTCTGCTCGTATATCGTGTCCTCTGTCTCCAGTCGCTTGACCGCCTGACGAACGATTACACCGACTACGACTCCGAATCCAATCCAATCCGTCCGCTCCTCCAAAACGTGTGCGCCCTGCTATATACCTGAGCGCTCCCGACACCGCTCTCCCCCGTAACGGCGAACTTTGGCTCAGGCTGTGACTTGTTACTTTTGTCCTACCGTGACGGCATCGTCTTGTTTCATTCAACTCCTAGTCGCCAACCGAGCCCGCGTAAACGTCGTAACGGGTGGGGCGAGATCCTGGCCGACATCGTGGGAAACCATCAGCCACCAGCCGTTCCCTCTTATTCGATTGCGTCTAGTCGATATAGTAGTTAGGAAGTGGACTAGAGATGTCGAGCTCTTTTGAAAAGTCCGTCAAGGGCGCCACCAAGATCAAGGCGAGTCGCAGATCCGTGGTGCTGCAATTGCGCTTTTTAATCCCGCTCTGTCCGTGCTAACCAGCCAAACACTGGACTACAGGCCGCCCCCCCTAAGACGAAGTACATCGAGCATATACTGGTAGCGACGCATGCCGGCGAAGCGGGCGTAGGGGAGGTCTTTCGGGCGCTGCAGAATCGACTGCGGGATTCGACATGGACGGTCGTGTTCAAGAGTCTGATCACCGTACATCTCATGATCCGAGAAGGCTCGCCCGACGCCACGCTATCTTACCTCTCGAGAAACCGTAATCAACTCGCCATCAGCTCTTTTACAAACGGTCCGTCATGATACCAAGTCATCCGATTGCCCCCTATTCACGCTGATCCGCGATACAGCCCAGATTCAAGGACGGAATATCCGACACTATGCCGACTACCTGATGGAGCGAGTGCGAGCCTACAAGGACACAAAGATCGACTGGGTCCGTGCCAAGGAGACGCGACTCGAGTCGCTCTCGGTAGAGAAGGGTCTGCTACGAGAGACCGAAGTTGTCCAGCGCCAGCTGATTGCTTTGCTGAAGTGTGATGTATGTTAGACAAGACCACACATGGTCGCGAAGGGACGGGCATGCTAACGAATCACGAAGGTACTCGACGAACCCGAGAACGAGATTACCATTACCGTTTTTAGGCTCCTTGTTCTTGATCTCCTGAGTCTGTTCCAGGTGCTCAACCAGGCTATGATCAATATACTCGGTCCGCGCTCTCAGCATGTCCCCTTCCCTACGAACGATAGACTGACATGCCCCAGGGCACTTCTTCGAAATGTCGAAAGTGGATGCCGAACGAGCTATGGAGATCTATCGGCACTTCACTAAAATCACAGACAGCGTTGTCCAGTATCTGACGGTGGCACGGCAATGGGAACCTCATACGAGGGTGGAAGTCCCGAAGCTGAAACACGCTCCAGTCAATCTACGCCGGCAACTAGAAGACTATTTGAACGATCCCGACTTCGAAATCAACAGGAGGCAGTTTTTGGCCGAACAGCAAGCGAAGAAGAAAGGCGGTGTGTCATCGAAAGGAGAGAAGAGCGGATCCGAAGCGAAGACAGATGCGCCCAGGTTCCCAACGGCGAATACGTCATCTGGGTTCGCCACAGGCGCACCTCAGCCTACCAAAGGGCCAGATCCTGACCTCATCGATTTCTTCGACTCTATAGAGCAGAATCAAACGACGATGGCCACCCAGCCAACCCAGCAAATGCAAATGCAAATGCCACCGGTGAATTCTGGGAACCCGTGGCCGTCAGGAATACAACAGCCTGCGCAGATGCAAGCCAACGGTTTTGTCCCCCAGAACCCGATGTTTTCGAACAATAGTCCGTTCCAACAGCCAAGTCCTACCGGATTTCCAGCACAGCAGCAGCCACAACAGCTGCCGCAAATACCAAACCAAATGCCACCGAATTTCACCGGGGCAGGCTTTGGGGGATACGCGCCGCAGCAACAGCAGCAGGGTTTCAACCCCAACGCCCTGGGATCGATACCACAGGACGGCGTCGCTTCCTTTCCCATGGGTGGAACTCTGTCCCCGCCCATGCAGACGGGGCAATCTGCGACGAACCCTTTCAGGGCTTCGATGATGGCCCACAACGCCACGGGGATGGCTGTGAACAGCGGCGTTGCTATGAACACTTTCCCTGCACCGGCAAGCCCTCCACAGCCTCTGACGCGGCAGCCTACGAATCCATTTGCGAGGTCATCGCCACAAACTTCGACGACGCCGTACGCCAGCCCGCCGCAAACATCACCCTTCCAGCTTCCTCCTCAGCAATCAATACCGGTGCAGCAGACGGGGACGAATCCTTTCGCGAGGAATTACTCACAGGCACAAAGACCTCAGACGAGTGCCGGTGGTGGTGGTGGTGGCGGTGGTGGTGGTAGCATCGCGCCGCAAGCTACGGGAGCTACGAATCCGTTCCGGCAGGGCGCGTTCGTGAACCATCAGACGGGCATGGGGTGGCAGCATAACAGTAATCAGGTCCCGATTGGTGGGGGGTTGGATCAGCTCCCTACGCAGCAGATCTTTCCCAGGCCGACGCAACAGGTGCCGTGGCAGCAGCAACAGCAGCAGCAGTAGCCACAGGGGTGAGTGTTTTTCTTCTTCTTCTTCTTGAAGTCTTCGAGGGGAAGAGGTGGAGAGTATATGAATGAGGGTACGTACGTAGGTTACTTACGATACAAGCAAGCAAGCAAGCACAAGGTGGGAAATAAATGAGAGTTGAAAGACTTTTTTAAGTACCTACCTACTTACTTTGTTTGCTTTGAGAGTGAGTGGTTTGCTTTTAAGTCTGAACCTGGTCTATTAGTCTAAGTTCGGGATACCGAGTTGTGTAATGTAGTGTAGTGAAGTGTAGTGGTTAGGTATGATTTGCAAAGCACGAGCATTTAAAGGGGGCGTTAAAGTTTCTCTCTCTCTTTCTCTCCTGCTTTTTTATTTCTCCTTGTCTTTTCAATTAATTCCCGAGACTGAGGAAGGACTTAGCCAACGTTAAGGTGAGGTTAGGTTAGGTTACATTACGTTATGTATAGTGAATAGTTGTATTATATTTATATATCCTTTTTGTTTTCTTCTTTCTAAGGTTTTTCTTTTCTTTACTTTTGCTGTAAAACTACATAGGTGAGGTGGACATGTATGGGTATATCATATGAAATAAATATACTATACTAGCATGCAAGACAACAAAAAAAGCACGCTTATAAGTTATATAACCACAACCACTTAATTCTAGGTTAAGGGGGAAGATATATAGATGATCAAGTAAAATCTGTAAAAAAGCTAGTCTACTTATCAATTCAACACACAGGCTTATACCAGCAGACCTTTGTGTCCCGTGTTTTCGGTTTCAAACAATTTTATCTCTCACCATTGATCTTTATCTACCCTCTTTAGCCCCTTTTACTAGGAACTGGAGGGCAGATAGATAGATAGAAGATCAAAAAGCATTTTTCTCTTTTCTACTGAGTGTGTGTGTCTCTTTTATGGGTATGAGGAAAGATGGGGATGGGGAGTTGTAAGAGAGAGAGAGCAAATGCGTTTCATGCTCGAAGTGTGTAATTTATCTCTTTCTTGCGACCCTGCCTCTCTTTCCCCTATGCCTATGCCTGTGTCTGTGTATGTAATCTGTCGGTTGTTTCTCCCATCCATCAATGCGCTTATAAAATGTGATTGATTTAAACCGGACCAACTGGACCAGTCTACCTAAACCTAGAAGGATGTAGATATGTGATGGTGCATTCCGAAAAACATAGGAACACCGCCGCTATGCAAGTGAGAAAGCAAAAGTTAATGTAATAAAAAAGAATACCACCCATTCTTCGGGATGGAATGAAATCAGCTGTAGTGTCGTGTTGGTACACTCGCTCGTATCCTCCTGAAACGGGATGGGTATCGTAAGGTATGTGTTGATTGGGTTGGGACCTCTCATTCCCATTCAATCATGATCAGAGCTGGTATGTCGAGTGGATGATGATGCGATTGTCGTATACATCCTCGGGAAACATTTAACCCGTGGCAGTTCCAAACCACACATATATGTGTTCATGTGAGGACATTCCGTAATATCAAAACACGTCGTCTACAGCAATACGCGCCGTGGTGCGATTCGCCGCCGCCGTCTCCGCCGCAGCCACGGTGCCGGGACCTCTGGGCGCGTCTCTCTTCTCGTCTACGACGTTGACGCCGAGACCGGCGAAGGCGTCGAACATGGCGCGCGCCACGAACTCCTGGAAGCTGTACCCGGGGACGCGGTGCTGGTCGTCCGTCTTGGCGCGGTCGAGGTGCGGGTTCGGGTACGCGGCCGCGTCGTGCAGCTCGTAGCGCGTCGGCTCGAGCGCCGGGCCGAGGCCGGCGAAGGGGTCGTACGGCTTGCTCAGGTCCTCGTCCTCGTCGTTCGTCTTCTTCTTCAACCCGCGGATGGATAAGGGGGCGGCGACGCCGTTGTTGTTGTTGTGGTTATTCGCCTCTTGTAAATCTGGGAATAAATGTGTGCCACTAGTACTGCTGCCACCGCCGAGGGCGGCGATGCGCGCGCGCATCTTGGCCACGACGCGCGCCTGGATCTCGGCGGCCGACCCGGGCTCGCCGCGCGCGAGGGCGGACATGACTTCGGCGTTGATCTTGGCCTCTTCCTCCCGTATGCGGGCCTCCTCCTGTTCGTCGGCCAACCTGCGCTGGCGCGCCGCCTCCTGCTCGGCGGCCTGGCGCTTCTGTCTCGAGACCTCGGCCTCGCGGCCGCGGCGCTTGTTGCGCTCGATCTCGTCGCGGAACTCCTGCTCGCGGCGGAGCAGCTTCTGCTCGGCGGCGGCGCGCTCCTGCTCGCCGCCCGAGACGAGGTCGAAGGCGAGGTCCTCGACGTCCTGCAGGTAGTTGTTGTAGTCGCGCAGGGTCTCGAAGTCCTCCTCGACGTTGTTGAAGGCGGCGGCGACGCGGCGGCGGATGTCGACCTCGCGCTCGACGGCCAGGTCGCCGAAGAAGGCGGACCGGAACCCCCTCTGGCGCAGGGTCTTGGTGCAGCTCGCGTACGGACACTGCGCCGGCCCGGACTTGAAGATGTTCTCGACGCAGTTGCTGCACATCGGGTGGTAGCACTCCGGGTTGATCAGGAACTGCATGTCCGTGTTGAGGTACCGCATGCGCTTGCACACGGGGCAGAAGTCGCTCGGGAGGAGGGTCGTGTTCCCCGTGATGACCTTGCCCACGGCCGAGCCGGTCGTTATCGGTTTGCGAGACATAGCGGGCGGTTGGGTATTTTCGAGGTTCTGCTGCTGTCTTTCGCTATTCGCGGGTCTCTGTACGTAGGGAGAAGGGTAGTGGATTGATGTTGGCAAGTCAAGTCGGTGATGGCTCTTGCTCGATGGAAATTGGAATATTACGAAGGAGGTTGTGAATTGAGAAGAGAAGGAAGCAGCCCGGGAAATAGAGGGTGAGCTACCTGTCCCTTCTAGTCAAGGCAATAAATGCGGTTTGGTAGCCTACCGCTGGTTACAATAATGCCCGTGAACAAGTTGGGATAGTGATTGACTCTGAAGGGCATTGCGTTGAGGTAATGACGGTTGATGTTTGTATTGATTATGATTGGCTGAAAGTCAGTTCATTGCAGTCATAATTTAGGTGCTACCAGGTAGCAGTAATGCGCTGCTGATTAAGGTTACCGTATAACCTAGGTTAATAAGCATCCTTGATGAGCAGGAACTGATTTCGCATGTTCAACTTCTGAAATAATGCGTGAGACCATTTGACAACAGCACTCTCAGTGTATTAACCTCAGACAATTCTTGTTGAGTTTTCTTCACAAATTTGGGGTGCGAATGCTGCAGGGTTTCGTAGTTTGGCCAAACATCGCTCGCAGAGAGGTGGTATCCCGACCAAGCTCAGCCTAAGACACTGTTATTACGTTCGTTTGCATTATCAAGGTACACTCGAGTCCTAGACCACGATGCTCTGGGTAATAAACACAGAGGAGAACCATCAAATGCTGCTGTTTTCTTCTGAATGATAGGTGCTCTGCCTGCGCTGACATGCATGTCATCGCACCAATCGGGCACGTAATTGCAGAGGTTTGGATTAGCAATAATATGAGATGTGAGAATAGACAAGCCAGCCCTTCGGCGTTCTCATTAACCACAATTCACTTTATTCCACCACTGCCTGAACTATCTAGAGTTTAGAAACATCACATGTATATCAGATAAACCATGGCGTCTGCATCAGACACAACATCCTTCCTCACCATCCCCGATGCCGACGTGACCTGGATCTCGCCCCGGCCAAAGTTGCCTCTCGCAATAGTCGACTACAACCCCGCATGGCCGTCCCTGTATCAGGCCATCGAATCGCTCATCCGCGCCTCCCTGTCCTCCGAAACCATCCTCCACATCCAGCACGTCGGATCAACGAGCGTGCCCGGCCTGCCCGCCAAGGACATAATCGACATCGACCTCGTCGTCGCCGATCCCTCGCGGGAGGAGACTTACGTGCAAGCGCTGGAAAACGCGGGGTTTCGATTCATCCTGCGCGAGCCGAAGTGGTACGAACACCGCCTCTTCCACCTCGACGGCGCCCCGCACCACGCCAACCTCCACGTCTTCGGCCCCAGCAGCCCCGAGGTCGTCCGCCACCGCCTGTTCCGCGACTGGCTGCGCGAGCACCCGGAGGATTGCGCCCGGTACGTGGACGCCAAGAGGGGCGCGGCCGAGCAGACGGTTGCCGAGGGGGGAAACATGCAGCAGTATACCGATCGGAAGGACCCTGTTGTGAGGGATATCTTAAACCGCATTTTCAAAGCTGAAGGGCTTCTTCCGGATGAGTAGTAGATTGGTTTGGGATTTGCATTGTTGAAATAAATTCATAAATTGTCGTTTGGCCGAGGTCACGATAAGGGGTATATTACTAGTAGCATATAGCGCGTACACGAAGCCCATGATATCTTAATTATCGAGGCAGGAAAACGGGTTGTTTAACACGGACAGAAGAAAAAAAAACACAATATAGTTACAGATATCTACACTGACATGTACAGGAAGAGATACAAGTCCGACGATTTGAGTCAAGTCACCCAAGAAAACCAACGCCCATGTAGTCTAGTCTCCGCTATTATGATCACCAAAAAAACCAGTCAGAAGAAATGCATAACAGCAGATAGGTAATACAACGTTTTCCCCAAATACACCCCCATATTATCTAACCTACAGACAGCTCAACATCTCCATTTTCCCCTTTCCAATAATACCAAGCTCCGAACATACGCACATTCCCAACACCCAAAAAAAGTCGTCACACCTTCACAACTTCGACCCCCTCCCCTTTCCCTTTCCCCTAACCCTAACGTCCTCTCTCTCCCCTTTCCCCGCGCCCTTCTCCCTCTCGACAGGGACGCCCTCGCTCGTCTCCGCCTTGAGACTCGTCGGATCGCCGAGCTGCGTGGGATTCTTCTTGAGCGCCTTCTCCCTCAACGTCTCCCCGCCCCCACTTGCACTCCCATCATCTTCATGGCCTTGTTCCCGAGAGCTCGAAGAAGAAGAAAAAGTTGTTGTTGATGATGATGAAGATGATGGTTGGGTTCGAGTATCCGGGACCGCACCCCCTTCCTCCGGGACTGCCGTAACCGTATCGCTCGTCTCCGCCTTCAGACTCACGGGATCGCCCAGCTGGCTCGGGTTCGCGTCCAGCTTCTTGGTCGCTTTCTCGCGGAGCGTTTCCTTTGGCATCTTTATTTATTTCTTTTCTGTAATGCCTGTTTCCGTATGTCTCGTCTGGATAAAGAACGGGGTTGTGTTTGGTGATCAATATAATAGGTAAGTACTTAAAGTTTTGCCTGGAGAGGCGAGGAGCAGTCTTATATCTTCTTCTTTGAATTCATTCCTGGAGAAAAATTATACTCCATATGGAAAAATATTTAAGATCGAGATTCTATAAGCCCTTAACCCGGTGTTTTGTTTTGTTTTGTTTTATAGATGGTGTCGTTGAACTCAAGAATAGATTCATCCCGCATGTCCAGTATTTATCTTCAAACCAGCCAAGCATACAAAACAAAATCGCCTACAATTAATTAAACGTAGATTATCCCAAAAGAATATTCACATCCCTTTCCATGACCTCACCTCCTCTCTGTCTTTGCGTCAAACTTACTTTCACCCCGGCTCGGTAGCGTCAAGCCGACTTAATGACCTCATTCACGAAAAGGAGGTCTCAGATAAATTTAGTGGACGTAACCCCACTAAAGTCGTGGAAATAGTGGACTGAAAAGCCGCTGGAGAAAGTGGTCGATGGTGAGGAGCACACCACAAACCTTCTGATCGCGGGGGTTACAGTATTCGCTTTGAAGGCATCACCATCACCAGATCTTGGATATTCCGACTTCTCTACCTAAGTAAGTTTGAGGTTAAAGCAACACCATTTCAGTTAGTTTTCAATGCCCGGGTTGACATTGATGCTATGGCCAAATCATACATAGGAAGCCAAAAAGTTAGCACATGTCAGTTGATAACAACAGAAACAAAACACATAAAAGCAAAACACCATAAAATATAAAAAGTGGAAGAAAAATGAAATGGGCATTACGTTCATGATATCTACATCTTTTCGACATATGTACATAGTCTTGCTGATGGATGACCGTCGGGACTCGAACCCGAGTCTGCAATAATAGCTATTGCCGCTTGACCACTAAGCTACAGTCGTAACCAGCCCCTTTCCTTAAACTCATCCTCGCCTTGGAGCGCGAAGCCTCCGTTGAAGGCTTCTGAATACGTCCGATTTCAGGACTCCGACGACGGCCTCGTACCAAACCCGGGCTGTTTTCCCGAACTCTTTGCTCTAATGGGGTATATTTAGCTGGTGATCGTGGTAGCGTTACCACCACCGAATGTGTTGGTGCTTCTTCAATTGATGAATGAACCTCTCTGTTAATTTCATGAGGTGTTGGAGTTGGTGCATCCTGTGGGGGCTCCTCCTGGCAAGGAGACAAGGATGCGGTGTATGCGGTGTGCTTGCCGATATCGTGACCATCGTCGTCGTGTCGCTTCTTTTCAAAGACGAAGTCTGACGGATGCATGTCAAAAGTCTCAGAAAGCGGCGTCGTTGGTGTATCTGGTTCATCCCATTGGGATGTTTCGTCATCATAACCCTGTGTCAGAGTAGTCGACAGAGCCATGGTGTCTGTCTCCGGTTCTGAGAAGGATAGCGTCCTGGATGGGGTGGAAGCTTTGGATGAGTCCGAGCACATGGTGAGGGATCGAGGAGAGGGAGGGAAGTGACTCGTCGGAATCATGTTCATAGGAGAGCCGCTGATGAAAGACAGGGGCTCATGGGTCATGATGGGTTCATGGTCGTCAAGCCCATCGAAGAACGGCTTGCTGCCGTGATCGTTTGAAGCGGGATTCCACTCATGGTCCTCGGGGAGATAGGAAGAAAAGTATCTGACGAGAGAGTCAAATGACTTGGTACGGAAGAGCTGTATCGCATGCTGCCACTGGTCCGTGCCTATGAGATCGGGGTTGGCGATAATCTCAACCGACGCCGACTGGAGACTTTCGTTCAGTTGCTCTAACCGAAGCTGCTTCCGCTCTTCGAGCAGGCGATGGAACTCGGTCAAGTCGGCGGCCGTCTTGGAGATCTCGCAAACGTCATGGTGGAAGGCGTCAGGGTCTTGGATAGACAAGGTGACGGTGTTGTACTGATCTTGGAGTTTGGTGTAGAGGTCCTCCCTCTTCATCCCAAATTTCCATGCTTGCCAAAAACAACCGCCATCAGGCTCGTCCATTCTCTTTCTGCAGAGGCCGACCGTTGACAGGAGCTCCGGATCCAGGGGTGCGAGGTAGCTCGACGCTTCGAGGGCGAAGGAAGGTCGAGACCGACAGCTCGTTCGCGTAGAAGGGCGTCGGTCTTGAACTTCCGTCCAAGTGCTAAACTGGCTGCTTCCTGGGGGTTTTTACTGCTTAAAGGTCCGGTGACGAAAAGAGAGGTAGGTAAGTAATTTACAAGGGCGAGTGTGTGATAGTACAGTGCGTTCGAGCCTGCTGCTCTATGTATCTTTTGGGCTTCGTTCTGAGATTTTGGGTCTTGTGATCCGTGTTGGGCCAATTCAACAACCCGTACTGACGTCCATGTTTTCTATTCTTTTTGATTGTATTATAAGAGAAGTCATGGAAATAGTGTGCTTTGGAATGTTAGGCAATATTTGTCGCAATGTTTTCAGTGCATTGATGGTCAAACGAGTTGTGTGCAAACTCTGGGGACAATATGGTTCATTGATGGCTCATTTTGACAACATCAGAGGAGATGCAAAGGTGCTTTGACTTCATGTTGATGGTTTGGAGGTGGGCAGTCGCCGGTACCCATACATTCACCCATGTTGGCCTTTGGGGGCCAAAAGGGCCGTAAGGAAGGCGCGACTTCCGGGTGTGTTTCAATTGTCTCCATCACCAGGGATGGTTGCTTTGTCCTATGTCCTCCAATACTAACCTGCTTTGGATATACCGCAACGTGAAATCCTCTGATGTTAAACCCGGCCCCACTCAGATTATCCTAATCAAGCATAGAGTAGCAATGAATCCCGCTAATTTACATCAGAATGGCTGAAGCAGCATTGCCACCGGATCCTTCCTTTTGCGGAAGACCCTTGCTGCACGCACCCAATGAAATCTACCAGAACTGAGACCATGGTGATACTAGTGGGGGCGAGTACGGGTCCGTCAAAATCTGGAACGCTCTTGACCAATGAATGGAAGACAGTGCTGCAACCATTTCTTGGTAGGACTCCACAGCTTTCCGTCCCTGCCAACAGTTTGTTTCCATTGATATCATCACGAGCCCATCTTATTACACATCCCACAGCACCAACACATTTTGCATAACAAGCCGGATAAGCTCATCGGGCTGAAGAAGCCTCGCACCTTCACGACAAGATACCCAACCTACTGAATGCCCCATTGCTAAACAAGTAGTAGGTATTAGGCGCACATTTCATCACCTCTTGCCTGCTGTTTCAATCGAACCTTTGCAGGCAAGGAAGGAGCTTTGGTGGTTACTTTATGGCTGGCCAGATATTGCTCAGCTCGATTTGGGGAGGGAAAATGGCAGCGAAAGGCGCCACCCACAACTTGCAGCAAGTGCTTACACCTGGCTGACACAGAGAAACTCAGTCAGCTGGCACAACTTACGATGAGCCGAAGCCATCAAATCCAGCACACGGTGTTCGCTGCATCTTTCAATAAAGAAGATATCGATCTCGACTTGAAGCTCGGAAAGTATATCAATAATTGAACACACGTACAGACGATGTAGATTGCAAGCAAGCTTGAACAGGCGGCGTAAAGTGAAGCCAAGTTCAGGAGACAAGATGCTGAATCCTACACAAGCGCTTCCGACCGTGGCGTTTGCCTGGGGCCCGCTTCCGCTGTTCACCTGCTCTCTCCTGCAGTCCTGTGCTGATGTCACGCTAACATGCACAGCCGGGCAAAGCCAGGCCTGCCAGGTCTGGTTGGCAGTCGTCTGTCTGCCTAGATTCCGTCTCGTGACAACCTGACGTGGACTCGACACTCGAAATAGCATTCTATGCGAGACTCGTTGAGTCTGACGGCGCTCATGTTATTGGAAGTCTACAAGTGCACTTTCCACGGGGGAGTTTCCAGACAAGACTCTCACCACGACGCATCAGACAGCTGACACGGCCAGTCAGTTCCCTCGAGTATTTCAATTTCCCTCGTTTCAGTTCTCTCAGTTGTGTTCAGTTTATCTACTAGTAGTCTAAATACCTGCCTACTGGCGTACAGTAGCGCTGCATGCTTGGTACAGCGCCCAGTCCTTATGAGGCAACCCAGACGAAGTTCTCAGGTGACTAATACCATACCCTGCTCCGTACTGAGTGGAACCCCCGTTTCCAATATGTACCATTCACTGCCCTCCTCGCTCGTGGAAACTTGAAAGATACTGGGGAACAAGCTAGGCAGTCGACCGCAGCGAAACCCATCTCCAGCGGGATCAGCCGCACAGCCTACGTTCCACGCCCTTCCCTACTCTTGCTCTTCTGATCGTTGCGACTCTCCTGCTAGACTTTGTTGTACCTAGATAGGAGGCCGACCACTCAGACGTAGTGTCTCGAGGACATCTCATCTGACTTGCGTGATGATATTGTCGACTCGGGCAACTTCGACTTGATATCCTTCAAACCCACGAGCTGAGGAAGAGGTTGTGATTCCTGCCAGCCCCTCTCCAATCAATTCCACTTGCCTGTATTTCCTGCCTTTTGCTTGTACCAGTTCTCTAATCTCACTCTCCAAATCTTGTCGAGCTGCATCGGAAAGCAACGGTTTTGCCAAAGCATTGTCACATTTTCATACTTTTGTTAGCGCCAACATATATGCAAAGCAATTGTCTCCCATAGCCTTGCCGGTGCTCTATTTTCTCCTTTTTTCCCGTCATGGCGGCTGAGATTTACCCTTCTGAAGAGAAGACGGAGCCCTTCACTCCTGAGGAGCTCCACTTGCGTTTAGGCAGAAGCATCGAGGTGGACGAACTGGACGAGGACCAAGATGACACCATTCCCTTGGATAGGCTCGTGGTCGAAGAGCACCACCATAGACAAGGCCTCCGTATCCTTGTACGGCCGCTGACAAGAAGCCGTTCCGTGAGTCCCGGTAACGGCAATTGCCAGTGGCTTGCCTTACGAGCCGAACTTGGGGACCCTGCACAGCCCAAGTCCAGGGTCCTAGCTGTGACGCAGACCTCGAAGGATATCAACTTCTCCATCAGAATACCGCATGGAGAGGAGGAAGGCCACGGGCCCCTGTGGTGCGAGCTCTACTACGATCCTGCTAGTGACAGTTTGATTTTATGGAATAGGTCAGAGACCCCAATTGTGCTCACCCGGCTGTCGTCCTCCGACCAGGTTGATGCCAATTTCAACCAGGAGATAATACCGGGCACGACCCGGGATCTGTCGCCCGGTACTTGGAGAATCACCGCAGGCGTTCCAATGCTGGACTTCCGAATCTTGGAGAAGCGGCCGGCCACTCTTCACATCCCGTCGGACAGTTTCGACTCGTCGCTGGCTCGTAGCCAAGATGTTGCAACTTCTCTAGGCAAGCGCTCGTTTTCTAACGAGATCGCGGCAGAGGACGCTGTTACTGGAAAGAGAGTTCGCTCCGACGAGGCTGCGGAGAAGAGGGAAGATGGAGTCATCATCTTCGTAGGTCCGAGGGAAGAACAGCCTGTCGTGTTGCCTTTCCCGGCGAAGACGAAGGAGATCGCCATACCAAACGGCCATGCACTTTTGGAGGTAGAGAAGGACCAAACGGTTCAAGTCCCCGGCGGTTGGGAGCTTGATGGGTATCAGCTGACAAAGCGCGACCACATCGCTGCCACGGGGGCCTCTTCCGTGTTCACTGCCGAGCATTCTCATGTCCCTGACGGCGTCATCACAGTCAAAGTCCTCAAGACCAGGCCCGCTCAAGTCGACTCCCGTCCGCAAGAAGTCATCCACCGCAACGTCATACGGCAAGCTGACGTCTGGCTGCGCGAGTACCAAAGCCAGGAAGATCTCGAACACGAATCGATCGTCAAGCTCTACGGCGGAGACGCGCGCTACTTGTCCCTATACATGGAGCACGTCGACGGCAAGGACCTCGCTGCTCGTAACGTATGGCGCGACCCCGCGACGGACATGTTCCGTGGGACTCGCAGTGACGCAGTCCGAATTCTCAAGGATATCGCGAGTGCTCTGCATTATGTTCACCAGAAGAAGCGCATCCACAACGACATCAAGCCGGCCAACATCCTGTATTCCCAGGATAGGGGTGCGGTCCTCTGTGATTTTGGTTTGTCGACTCGCACCGTCGACCATGCGACAACCGGTGGCACACCGTACTACATACCACCGGAGTTTATCGGACAGAAGCTTCGCGGTCCAGCCTCAGACGTCTGGAGTCTCGGCGTAACCATGCTATACGTCTTGCGCAAAATCTCGTTTCCGGACGCGCGCGGACGTCAAGGCCATCCGAAGCAGCTTTACTGGATAATCGCCGATATCAACCGGAAACATGCGCACCACCCGGGCCGCCCCTCGGCCGTCACGCAGATGCAACGCTGGCTGAAGGAACTCAACGAGGCCAAGACCTTGCTTAATCCACGCGACAAGATCGAGTGGCTGGTGCTACAGATGCTAACGCCGAACCCCAATCAACGCATTTCCATGGCCAAGGTCGTCAGCGAATTGCATTCGGAGAATATTGCAACATCATGAGCTGCTTTAAACTGTGACCATGGAACAATGTCACTCTACCAACTGCTACACACTCTATGCTCGACCGCTGCTCTGTTTTACTCTATATCGTATCGATATAGCTCCTGTGGCTTGATCTCCTCTGAGCCAGATACACTTTGCTTTATTTGCTCCAATCTACCTTCTCACATCGCTTTCTTTGGAGGGAGACAATGCAGTTCTTACGAGGCTGCGGGACGTTATCTCTTGAGTCCTTTGAGGGTTTGAACAAGTGGCACAAACGATTCCAACTAGTATGGAGAGTGAGTCCTTGGGGCATCGAATGCTGAATGGTATCGAATCTAACAAAGTGTTATTGCCAGACGATCTATATGGGTAGAAAAACACATCAAGAATGAAACCCGTCTTCTAAACGCCGGGATTGGGTATTATATCAACGCCTAAACCAGAACCCCCTGTCTCACATTCGCTACTCGTTACAGCATTGTCATTACCAGGGCCAAGGCAACAACCATGCCCAAGACTCCCTGCCGGTGGTCTCCGAAATTCCGCACAGCTGCGCTAGAGGGTTTCGGAGACTCGGAAGAGCCGGTGTCAGTCACCGTCTCCCCCACGACTGTTGCTGTCACACCTGTGCTGTTGCTGCAAATGCCGCCATCGAGGGGCTTGGCAGAAGCTTTGAATGTGATGTCGGCGCACTGGAATTATCACAAATTTGTCAGAATCGCTCCGCATGGCTTGGTTCAGGTTCACATACATTGTAGAGAGCTGAGCCCGAGGCGCCGTTGGTGACGATCTGGATGCTGGCCTCCTGACCGTCGGAGATGGTGGTGGGGATGGGGAGGGAGGGCAGGCAGAAGGTGCCCTTGCCCGTGACGTTCAGCAGGCTCGGGGTCAGGGAGATGTTGAAGTTGCTGGAGTTTTGGCCGAGGCCGAGATTTATGTAGACGTAGGACCACGGGTGGTGCAGGTCCAGGACGACGGAGCCGCCTTCGAGGGGCCACTCTGTCTTGTTACCTGCGCCGTAGGGGGCACCGGCGCCTGTGGATCATCGTGTTAATTAAGTCTTTCATAACTGGATGGACGGGTGAATTGTCTTTCGCTTTTCATAGGTTGAAGAAGAAGCAAGAAGAAATATAAACAAAATTTGAAAGGGAGTTTTTGATATTGGTAAAACAAAAACTTACAGGGATAGTCCCATTGGTTGAGTGTCGTGTTCTCGGCCAGACTGTCGCCGCGCCAGGCGGGGTACTCGAGGCCGAAGTGGGCGGATGCTAGGCCGGCGGCGGATGAGAGTAGGATCGCTGCGCGCATGGTGATTGTTTTGATGAGAGGTGAACGTAAGTGTGAACGTGAACGATAGAGGTAGTAAGGCGCAGGAATACTTGGCTGAAGTTGTACTAGAGTAGCGGTGCTGTAGATAGAAGGGTTCGGGCAGGTAAGGTAGGTAGTCGGAGTTTAGGTAGGTTAGGTTAGGTAAGTGGAAGGAAGGATAGAGGAAAGAGGAGTGACAGAGTATGTAAGCAAGAGAGTGGGAAATAATAGAAGGTTTCAAACAAACTTTGATTGGCAGTTCCTGTGACTTTATATACCGTGACAATGACACGGTCGAACGTAAGTATACTATCTAATGCCCAGTATGTATAATTAAATCTGCTCGTGATGTGATAATTTGCCAAGTCTAGGCAAACCGGATCGGATCGGTCGCTTGGTTTAGAGGCTGACTAGACTAGCTTGCCAAGTTCTTATAGATTCTTACGCAGGTAGACTGGTATCTAGTCTAGGTTAACCTAGGCTTTAAGCATGGGATAGAGATTGACGATTGATTTTGTGTGGTGTGTTGTGTGTGTTGTGTGTGTTGTGTGTTGCGTATCCTCAGCTTGTCAACGGAGCTGAGTGTGGAGAGTTGTGGAGGGGCTAGGTTGGCGTTAGCGTAGGGCGGGGTACTGAGCATTGCACAATATTGAGCAGGTTTCTGGCCAATGGGCGTGTTGGTGGTTTACTGATTCGGTAATAGCAGATACTACATAGTAGTCTAGTCTGGGGGTGTTTGTGGCCTGGGCTAGACTAGACTTTTGAACTTGGTGACTGGTTCCTGTATTCGGATGGTACCTACCTACCTAAGGGGGGGAAGCCGGTTTTAGAACACTCTAGTTCCAGTATGTCGACAGTCTGTTATATGCATGCCAGGGGGTATACAGTCTGGAGGTTTTAACACAGTACTGGCAGAAAACGCAAGTTTTAACATTTTTAAAACTTACGATGTTGGCCTGTAAACCATGTTGCGTAATAATATACTGTTAAAATTCTGTTGGCAGAATGTTAGCAGAATAGTACTGCAAAACAGGAAGGCGTATTCGAAGTTGTGTTTAAAAAACGCAAGGGCGAAGGAGGTCTGTAGGGCAAGCCAGAAATGGCCTTACGCGTATAAAATAAAGTTTATTCAACTGGGTAATAACATGCATGCAACAGGGTGTTGAAAATCTGGCTTTATGACCTTCAAACGTAGAGTGCCAACACTCTGCTAAAAAAGGGGGGTCCCTCCCGTAGGTACCTACCTCCAGGCGGGACAAGGTACTTGTCTACTGTGTAAGGTTAAGGAGGTGGAACATCACGTGTCTGTCTGTCAGGCAGCTCATTCTGCAGGATTGGTGTTAGAAAGAACGGTAAGGTTTTGTAAGAGACTTGGTGATGCGTGGGTTGAGTAGACTACTTACCTTGAACTTTAAAGAAATTCATTGAACTTGAAGTGAGCAAGTTCCACAGATCAAGGGGAAACCGCGCTAACCTTGTTATTAGGTCAGGAACGAAGGGCCCATGTAGGTACCTACAGAGGGGAACCACAATCTTAAAAAACATTTTCATTTTGTAGTCTACACACTTAGGAGCAGCAGAGCATTATCTGTGTCGTACACTTGTAACAGAATTTAGATGTTTTTGTAACAGTCTGTAGCCTAGATGAGGCCAGAAAAGAACCATCGAGATTCGAGAACGGGGAAGCCGAATGCTAGCTTAGCTTTATGTCTTGGCACCATCTTTCTCGGGGCCAAGTTCACCGTTGCCGGCCGGTCGGGCTTGGCCCAAGGGATTGGAAAATACTTGCTCAAAAATGCTCTCGGGGCAGGGTAGAGTTGATTTTTCGCTTATACAGTAGTTGTCCTTTTCGATATTGCAAATGACTGTCCTAGGATTGTGAGAACACAGAGTAACCTGTTACGTATTGCAAGAACAAGCTGAACACGTCTTGTCTTGTTGCACAGATTTTGGTGTCTTGTAGAACTTATGCTGCAGGCAACAAAATGTACAATAGGATTGTATGAGGTGAGCTCCCTGCAAATCACATGGGATATGTACCTGTAGTGCGCAGGGTATTTTGGGTCGATTTTTCTGGATGCGTACGCAGACATCATCAACGCAGAAGACAGGACTGTGGGCGGAGGGCATGCTGTAAAGGGCGAGCGCTCTGTAGCAGCTTGCATGGTTTTCGCGGTGCAATGTAGGAGTGCCTTGAGGATAGCATGTGCTTCTTCGATGCGTAACTCTTGTCTCGGCTATGGCCCTGTGCACTCAAGAAATAAGAAAAGGGGCGCGAGTGGAGGTAGGGCGAGAGAGCTTACCCTGTAGAAGCTAGATGCCTGACCTTTGTTACTAATCACTGACTTCAATTCCGACTTCATATGTTGAAGAACTTAGGCGTGCTAGGTTCTCTAACGAAGGGTTTATCATGGGAGTGACATGTCCAGTCGAACGACTAATCGTACTCGAATTGTAAGCATGGCACTTCAATATTCAGCAAGCTGCTGTATTTGCGAGGGACATATATTCGCTATGATTGTGGTGGACAGGCAAAACCATGCGATCACAGGTCGTGGGAGTTACTGGCTGCAGAGGATTGAGTGTGTCGGTTACAGCGGTTGAGCCTGGAATCAAAATTGATTGAATTTGAACACGGCACACCTTTATCTCGAGCTTTCAAAGAGGCAATGCGTCTTTTGCTAAGACCATTAATGCCATATTTCGGTTGCAATTCCTATGAAAATGGATGCTAGAATATTCTATATATGCAGCCGTAAAAATGTCTAGTAGAACTGGATAAAAGGTTATTTTTAAGTCTTTAACCTCGCCCACCTATGTATCTCTTCAATAGTGAGTAGAAGCGCGGCCGGCTCTCAGGTCCTGTTAAGTATATGCATCGGACAGCCGAATGGAAGGAGCTGGTCATCAGATCCTTTATACAGGATGTTATTTTCTATTTGTTGGGACTCTTATGGCAGTCGATACTGACAGAGCTATAGGTGTTGGTATTAGGTAAAAGCAAAGAAAGTCAAAGCGTGTAGTAGCGTGTAGAAAACATTCAATTAATCTAGGCAAACAATGCCTTGGGCAGTACTATTATATAGAAACTGACATAGCTGATTAGTCATGGTGCTATCCGTTGCTTGCTTCCTACATCTGCTTGGGTCTGTAAGCGAGGCCAGAAAAGTCGACAGGGACTGAGGCGCTGGTACTCTGGTCCTCGGTAGACTCCCACTGCATTCCATCGCCGTCGCCGTTGTCGTTGGTGGTATTGTTGTCCTGGACATCCTTGTTCACAACACCCTTGTTCTCGACATTCTCCTTCTCCTGGTCCTCCTCCTCCTCCTCATCGTAATTCTCGTCCTGGTCCCAGTATTACTCGCCTTCGATATAATCCTCTTCGTCATAGTAATAGTCGGCGTCGCCCTCGGGAGCATCGGTCATGTCGACCTCGCCATCCTGCTCGTGGTCGGAGAACTCGACGCTGTCCCAATATTCCGCGGCGCCGAGGTTGAAGTCGGAGACTTTGTACTCCCCGCGGCAGATGCGCGCCCACATGTCGTCGGTGGCTTCCTGGGAGCCCATATTGTGGCTCTGCTGGGTGTAGCGGGGCACGTATTTCTGTCGCGTGTCGCTGCCGACGGGGTGCTTCTTGTAGATGCCGTCCTTGAAGGCATCGACTGCGCGGGTGAGGACGGTGTCGGTTCTCATGTCTTTGGCCGCCTCGGGCGAGAGCACCTCAATCTCCTCCCAATCGTTGGCGTCGTTGGTGCAGAAAAAGCGAGCCGAAATGGCCAGGAGAGCGAGAGCCTGGACGGTCTCTCCGTCGATTCGGTGCTCGTTTCTGGTCCAGGGGACCTCATTGCAGACTGCGGTCCAGAAGGCGAGAGGCTCCATGTGGCGCAAGCGTCGATATTCTCGGTGGCCTTCTCGAATAACTTGGCGAAGCAGAAGGCGACGTGCTCCTCCGAGACCATGGCTGTGCTGCAGCAAGCGCGCAAGCCGTAGACAATGACCTTGGACTGGCGAGATGTGAGGAAGAATCGGGCTCTGCCCGAAACCCAGCGGAAACCCTGGCGGGGAACGAGATCGCAGAGCATTGGAACTCTGACCCGAGGCATGATGAAGAGCGACAACGAGCAGCAGGTTTTGATGATAGTGATAATAGTTGTTGTTGTTGTTGTTGTTGTTGTTGTTGTTGTTGTTGTTGTTGTTGTTGTTGTTGTTGTTGTTGTTGTTGTTGTTGTTGTTGTTGTTGTTGT